>JANHMN010000022.1:40805490-40834923 GCA_030674055.1 Rhabdomys pumilio
ACACACACACACACACACACACACACACACACACACACACACACACACGGGGGAATGAATATCACACTATGGTGAGGGAAAGAGGCTTGAAGTCCATGTTGTGGGTATACATCATATAAAGGTGTTGGCACCTTCATATCCTACACTGAAGAATATGGGATATTAGTCCTTTATTGGCTCTTCCAAATGTCCCTGCAAAAAATAGGTATGCACTCTGTAGATAACCACAGAGGGCCTACACTTGACACAAGCTAATCTCCTGTGTATCCTAGTATATTTCCAAGAATCATGAACCAGTTAAAGTTCTTCCAATCTCTGGTTTCCTCCTCCAACCCACTGGTATGGAAAGGAGCTGACTTTCCTATTTTTCAACAAACCTGTGAATACATAAGGCAGTAATATTTGTGGATATTTTAAATTTCTTTTAAGGACAATACATTCAATGGTTGAACGAACATGGTCGTGATTTTAGTAGAAAACTGAAATCAGCTTGGAGAAGCATGCATAAGGCATCAACTCACAGTCCATGTCAGTACAAGGAGTTGGGAAGGAAACATGGAAGGAGCAAAATGTTGAAAGAGATTCCCTTAAAGAAGCAACCCTAATCCCTGTGTGGAGGACTAGTGGTGGGCCTAACTTAATAATTAAACAGCTTTAATTATTGTCACACAGGCGGCCTACAGAGACAACAACTGTACAATGCTATTAGAAACAGGGAGGAGAATGCTTTCATTACTGCCAGACAGCACTCACCTTTATCAGATTGCCTTTGTGTCTGATGGCCCACAGAAATGTCACTGAGTGAGTCAGCAGCAGGATCTGACTCACTTCCTCCACCACTGTTGACAGCTAGAAGACAGCTGAGCATGTGAAGACTCAGAGAATAACTCTGAGACTGATGTGCACAGTTAACAAGTGCTGAGAATGCCTTTCTCTGGGTGAGGGAAATCAGTGATTAAGGACTCTTTTAAAAAGCCTATAATGTTTTAGGTTCAGACCCAGAAGATTAGGTTTTGGGGGGAAAAAAGCCATGAATGTGGGAGCCAAGAATCAAAGATCAAAGTTGAAGGGAAGAACAGAGCTCAAGAAAGCAGCCGAGGGCAGAAAACTAGTCTTTAGGATTTAGAGAGTCAAGTAAGTACACAGCAGGCACTGGAGATGAAGAAAGAGTGGTGATCCACAAGAGCTTTCAATTCAGGTACTGTCAGGGGCAGTATTCCTTTATTTAATACTGTGACTTTCTATAAATAAGTGTTGTGCAGGCTGGTATGATGGTGCACTCCTGTTGTCCCCAAAGACCAAAAAGAATTTTGTTGCTGAGTAAACCTGGATTACATAGTAAGACTCTTAACTTAAAAAGCAAGGCTATAGTCTGGGGAAATAATTTTATTGGAAAAGCCCTTGCTACAGAAGCTTGAGGACCTGAATTAAATATCAAACTCCCATGTAAAAATCCAATTATGGTGTTGTGTGTCTGTAATCCTAACACAAGAGACAAGACAAAAAGATTTCTAGAGCTGCTGACAAGCCTAAAAAATTAAGGTGGAGAATTAATAAAACAGCAAGAAGAAGACACTGACATTGATTTCTGGTCTCTGTGTATGAGTGTACACACACACACACACACACACACACACACACACACACACACACAGACAGGGATGGGGATGATGTCTCTCAATGGTAGATTTTCTTGCTTCCTATGTGAAAGTCTCTGGGTTTGATCTCCAGCATTATGAGAAAGAAAAATATAAGTAAAAGATGTGGGAACCTCAGTACATATTGGCCAGCACAGGGTTCTGATAGCAGTATTCTTTGTAGAAATCCACTGGGTGGAATAGAGATAACAGTAAGCATTAAAATCAAACTTAGGTTAATATTGATATTATTTCCTGCATTGAGTACTTTCTTATCAGAAATATCTTGTATATACACTATTGAGTCAATGAGGTGGGAATGAAATAAAGTTCTGCCTTTAAATAATGATAAAGGTGTTTTATATATACAAAGTCATATAAAATAAGAACACATGGTATAAGAGTATATCAGGAAATTTATTAAGCGGGAGGGACTAATTCTGATGAAGCTAGATGACGCAAGAAAGCATTTTTTCTTATTCAGTGAAAGGAAGAATCTTACCTACTTGAGGTAAAGGAATAGCTTGTAGAACAAAATGGATAGGGTTGTGGAAAATAGCCATTATTTAGAGAAGCAACATAAATGAAACATAAGAAAGTTAGGTTCTATTCAGGAGTTTGGGGATGGTTGGATTGCTATGAGATGACTCATGGAGGAGCTTCAGCAGGACTCTGGCTGGACTAGGTTACTTTGACAGTACAGTTACAGAGGCAGAGGATTGACGAATTCTGAGACAGAGAGAGAGCAGAAAATAGAAGTTCTCTTTTTGGTCATCCCTCTGCTGTCTCCTTGGTTTGATAAACACCATGTTATGCTTTTAAACCCAGACCAAGACAAGGTTCATTACTTTCTGGGTTGTGTCTCACAGAAAATACAAGGTTTAGACAGAGAGGCTGTATGGAAAAAAAAAGGGCAAAACACATTTCTTAGTTTTAGATTCTTAAAAACTTTCCTGTTACTAATATTGCATAGTAAAAACAGTTAATACACTGTTTTATTAACTTACACTTTTTCTGTTCATTTTCTCTCTCCTGAATTCTGAACAACTGGGAATAATGCTGGAATTTACAGAAGGAAAAAAATAGACCCAGAATAGAAAGGGGGGGGGGTGCGGTTTCATTTTCCTCATAGTTTTTAAAGCCTATTATTATTATTTTTTTTAATTAAGAAAGTTTTGGAAAATAAAGGAAGAAAACACCCCCACATGTCTGCAGCATCTCCAAGTGATAAGGAAAGTGCTGATACAGGAGGAACTGAAGCTGTCTGGCCTAACCTCTGCTTTTCAATCTACCTGCCTCCCCAGGCACAGAGGTGCCCACACCCTGAATCACCGAAAGAGAATCTGGCCAGGCAGGTTCCACAGCTGCAAGAACATTTGTTTGCACAAAGAATTTTCATTTCCTGCCAAAGGAGTTCTTGAGGTTTTTGGCAAACATCACACCACTTTAATTTCCTTTTATGGAAAAAGGGCCTTAGGTCTAGTCTGGTCTTAGATGTACCTTCTCCTTCCCAACCTCAACCCCCATCCTCAGCCAACTCCACATGACATTCTAAACAGTTTCCATTTTCTTAGAGTGAAATGGTAGCCAACTCCCTAATTTGATAGTTTCGGGTATGGAGCCTGAATTGTGGGTATTGTAGTTCTCTTGCCTTCCAGGGTTTCTGGTTGGGCAGTGTCTGTGTCACGTAGGTATTTGAATCCCAGGTAGCTCCGTCAGGAGGAGTGCTGGTGCTCCTGGGTCACCGAGACAGGCATGTGCCTAAACTGAAGAAACCTGGACTCATTTCCACAGATGTAAGTGTTATTTTAAAAACGCAATATTCCTTTCATTGTTGATGTGTGCTACACACTGGGAAGTTAATTATTTTCAGAAGCATTAACTAATGGACTGGTTCCTTTTTTCTAAGCCATGCTTGAAAAAAAATGGGAGGTAACTTATTCAAAAAACTTGTGGAACAGAGTTAGAACAACACTTTGAGGGATGATTTAAAATGGCTTGTTTTTAAAAGAAGGAACACGTGTAACATGAAAAGCAAGTTGTAAAACAGAAACAAACAAACAACAAAACCTCATTAACCTGGATCAAAATTTGGTTAAAAGCCTCCGAAAATACTGCTTCAAAGAGCATCTGATTTGGACGTGTTGAAAAGACTGAGCTTTGGAATCGGGTGGAGTTGGATTGACTTGATATAACAGGGCATTTCACCCTAAGAAGCCTCAGTTT
This sequence comes from Rhabdomys pumilio, assembly GCA_030674055.1. Taxonomy (NCBI): domain Eukaryota; kingdom Metazoa; phylum Chordata; class Mammalia; order Rodentia; family Muridae; genus Rhabdomys; species Rhabdomys pumilio. The sequence goes on from JANHMN010000022.1 coordinate 40,809,354, forward strand.
CCTCATCTGTAAAGTGCACTTAGTCTATCACATAGCATCATATTGTTCTTAACACATGCTAGGCAGTACCTGACAGAGGTGACCTAACCTCATCAAACTTAAGTGTTAATTAAGCTTCAGGAACTGATCAAAGAGGCAAATAGATATGTTTTTTCACTCACATAAGATATCTAGATCAGTTAGTTTCAGAAACACAGAAAGTAGAATGGTGGTTGCTAGCGTCTGGGAGAAAGAGGAAGCAGGCATTCTCTTATGGGTGTAAAGTATTGGTTTTGCACAATGGAACCATTCTGAAGATGGTTTCTATAACTATGGCATTTACTTGATGTTATTGTACTTTATATACAAATAGTTAGAATGGTGTTGTTACGTTATGATTTTCCAAAATGAAATGACCAAAAGGAATGTAGTAAAAATAATGATGCTATCCATTTACTAAGGTTTATTGATTCCTTAATAAAGCACATCTGAATCTGTATTCATTGTGCCCAATTGCAGGCTAATATTGAGTTGCTCGTGCTAGAGTATTGTGTCTCCATCAGAATAGTTAAGAGCTGATGGCGATGTACTTTAGCCATGTTTTTAATGTTATTTAGATCCCAGTGATGATCTTTTTATGCCCTCCTTTACATAACTACATTATTTCCTTTAACTCATAATGATGAATTTTTCAGAATTTCCTAGGTAGTGTATAAAACATACAAATTATGAGGTTCTGTTAATTAATACAATGGACTTGGAAGCTGTAGTTACAATTCATTCATAACACTTAAATCAAATGCATTATTTATTTATGTTTCTCACCCTCCCTGTAGATAATTTTTAAGCATAATATTTTTACCTGTCTATGCCCTAGAAATAATTAAGACTATTAAGTCAAAGCTTGTTAAAAGTCATCTTGTCTTACATGTACTAGTAAGTTAAAAGATAAAATATAGTTTGAAATTATATTGAAATTAAATATGTGATTATTTAATTTTTAGTAAGTCGTTTCATACCTAGGTATGACCTCCTATATGTGAACAGATTTCCCTGGGGTATTTGGTGACCATTGAAGGTAACAACTAGTATTTTGTATAAGGTATGTCACACAGATGTGAACTCTTTAGGACCCATGACAGTACAGAATGAAAATATAGCTGGTGTGAAGTACTGAATATATGGTACACAGTTACTAATAGAAGTGACCTATGGTTTGGTTTCTGGAAAAAAGTCTCATTTGTTTGTTTAATAAATTTATCTAGAACTGTTTCAGTGCTTTCCAGCAGGGCTAGGCATGGAGGCCATAAGAATATCTTAGGTAAGCTTCATCTATTCCAAGGGACTCTACTCAAAATAGTTAGCTGGAAAGGGGTTGACCTATTAGTTACTTGGGGATACTCAGGGAGTCACTGCTGCTAATCCCACACCATAGAAAGTGTGATGGTGAGAATCATGGGATTATGAGGCAGCCTCTCTAAGTCTTTATTTTGAATTGAAGGCACTGGAGGCTAGAAAAGTGAATGTGTGTAGGAGTCTTTCAAAAGCAGAATGAGAATATGCTTATCCAGGATGCCTTTAGAAGTGGCAGTAACAGTGTAATAAACTTTCAGTGGGCACTGAGGGAAGTGGTGGACCTTTAGCTGGCCTAGAAGACAAAATTGACCTCTCCAGAGAAAGATGGTGAGATTATTGCATGCACCGTAGCAGTTTCCAGACTGTGTATACATGAAATTATTTTAGGCAACATAAGCAAGAGAATTGTCACCATTGAGATATCAGACTTAGAAAGCCGCTACTATAATAATTATTATAATATCCTATTTTCTAACATATTATCCTAGGATAAATTTTTGATTTGAAAATTCTTCTAATACTTGTTTGATCTTTCTTCATAACACCACCAGAATAAGCAATAGATTTTATCAGGTGAAAGGTAGTTCAATTACTCTTTTTAAATAATATTAGTTTGTAGATATTGATTATTTATTGCACATATATATAAAAACATAACATTACTTTAATGTTATAAGTTAACCTTTAAAGCATTTATCTGAGTTAAAAGTAATAGTGGGTTTACAGGCATATTAAATAAAAATATTGTTTGTATGGTAATTGGCAACAGTGAATACTAAAGTTCATTGAATTCTGAAATAGGAAAAATGTTAAACCTAAAAATATGACAGTTTCTGTATATTTTGAGGAAGAAGGGATGTTGAGTATTCTATGGAGAGGCCAGTGGGAGGTTTGGGACAATAGCTCCGAAATTAGATTGAGTATGGAAACTTCAAAGAGATTTGAACTTCTAGATAACAGTATTCAAAAGTGTTCTGACTCAGTGACTTAGGAGCCTTGTCTTAGGAGTATCTTAGGAATCTTGCATTCCTCAGCAGATGCATCCAGGAGATAGCATGCAGCTGAGCTGGGGAATAGACAGCAGAGATATAAGGGAACTCATGAAAACAAATGGATACTTTAAGCATGGATAAAGAGGAGTCCAACAGCAAAGGAGAGTGACACAGTTGTGTGTATATTACATGTATGTTGAAATGTACACACATGTGAAGGTCAGGCATTGATAGTAGTTTTCTGCCTTTATCACACTTTCTGCATTATTTTTTGACACTAAGTTTTTTATTGACCCTGGTGTTCACTGATTTGGGCCTAATAGGTAAAGTGCTTAACATACAAGCACAAAAAGTGTTTCACAGAAAGGACCTGTTTGGGATTCAGAGACATGCGTATCCCCAGAGCTTACTGGCAAACAATCTATACAAATCAGTACATACATGTACCTGTGCACATCACCTCCCCCCAACACACATTCATGGAGTGATGAGGATATAATCATTCCATAAGAATGTTGAACAATGATGACAAAGTTTTCAAGCTTGACAGCCTAAAAAAGAATGACAGGAACACTGTAGGCCATTGGAAATTAAGAGAAGTAAGTCTGTAATCTGAAAGGGAAACTACAATATTCATCAAGAGAAAAGGTAGTTACAGGGTAGCCAGAGCGTAGCAGGAACAGTGAGTGCCATCCACAAGAACAAGACCTAGCCTACTCTTCATCCAGTCCCCCCTCAGGCTTTTGGGAAGGAAAACTGAAGAAAAACAAAGCCTTCAGGTGTACAATGATATAGGAAACCTGTTGATAGACACTACGACTTTATCTAATGACTGACTTTCTCTTGGGTTTCTCTCTTGATTACTCTGACCACCTTACTCAGAGGTATATGATGCTTCAATATCCAGGATAAACTAAAGATTTATTTCTCAGAACAAATAGGAGTGTTTTCATCTCTAATCAAGAGATAGGGTGGGTTTTGTTGTTGTTGTTGGTGGTGGGTTTTTGGGTTTTTTTTGGTTTGTTTTGGTTTGGTTTTTGGTTTTTTTTAGGACCAATAGTGGAATTTTGTATATTTCTTTTTTTTTCAAATAGAGAAAGAAATTAATTTAAATGTTTATCTAAAATACAGGCTATTTGAAGATAGCCATCACAAAGACTTGTATATTTAAGTACCAGATTCAGAAAAGAATAACATCAAAGATAAAAAAAAGTATTTCTTAAGCCTGGTTCTCCTCCAACCTCAAAGATCCTACTATACTGTGTGTAGATCCTGCAGAGTGTGTGTGTATATATATATATTTTCACTAGTTAATTTATTTGTTTACTTTATATCCAGATTGCAACTTCTCACTCCTTCCCATCCAGTCCCTCCCTCTTCTCCTATTTCCCATCCCCCTTTCCTTATAGAATGAAAGGATATCAACCCACCTTGGCATACCAAGTTTCATCTTCTTTCATTGAGGCAGACAAGGCAGCCCACATTCTCTACCACATTCTCTTACAAACTTCAGAATTAGCCTAGATAGTTTCTAAGAATGGATTTGTTGCACTAGAGATATATTTGTCTCTATTTTATGAGATACTGAAAAACTGTTCCAACATTCTTCTACCATACTGTTTCCCCAGCCAAAATCAGACTTTCTGTTTATGCCCATTATGGATAAGTTTGCTGATAAAATTGTGACATTTGTCTTAATTATCATTTTTGGATATAAAGAAAAGTGAAGCGCTCCTGTTATATTGGAGATTCTGATAATTTTGGAACAATAAAATCTCTAAAATACGGTGAACAATTTTATTTTAAATCAGCTCCTTTCTTAGCTGATGGTGCAAGACATTGTCTGACTTTTCCTTTAAATAACATTTAGTTTTGTTATAATTCAATTAATAGTAATTGTGATATTGATAATAAGGCCTAAGAGTACTAAAATATTTTCACATGTCAAATAATGTATTAAATGCTTTACCTCACTTACATGAATTGTTGAGGATTAGATGACAGGTTTTGTTTAGATAAAATCAAGAGGGCATTCGTTTTATGCATATATTTTCTTTTAAAAATTTTTAATTGGCTATTTTATTTATTTACATTTCAAATGTTATCCCCTTTTTGGTTTCCCCTCTGAAAACCCCCTATCGCACCTCCCCAACTCCTGCTTCTATGAGGGTGCTCCCCCGCCCATTCACTCATTCTCACCTCACCGCCCTAGCATTTCCTTATGCTGGGACATCAAGCCTTCACAGGACCAAGGGACTTTCAAAATAAGTGAAACTGTTTTGTTTGTTTGTTTTAACTGAATAGAGTTTAAGTTTTCTTTCATGTGGATCCCCCAACAACAAGAACAGATGCTATCGCTAAAGCTGTTGCCTGTCTGTGAAATATGCTCCCCTAACTGGGCTGCCTTGTCATGTCTCAGTGGAAAAAGATGTGCCAGGGTTTGGGGATACCTAAAGGGGCCTCCACCCTCTCAGAGAAGGGGAGGATGTGTGAAAGGGAGGCTTGTTAAGGGGGCCAGCCATGGATGTTAAGCAAATAAATACATTCATTAATTTAAAAAAGTTTGTCTAGTAAATACCAGATCTCATGTTTACAGTTTGACCAAACGTTACAAAACTTTGTATACTCAAGAGAGGAAATTAAAGGGGTAAAACTTGGAGGGAATAGCTTTTAGATAATATAGACAATGGATCTCTTGCTGGAAAAGTTAAGTAATTTATTCAAACATTAATTCAACAAATAATTTTTTAACATATACTATATTAGAGCTAAGCTGTTTTGAAATATAGCAGTTATTAAGAAATATGGCACCACTCCTCACTGATAAACAAGCTTGGGATAGAGTATTTGGGAAGAAAAAAACAAAAGAACAAAGGAGAATGATGGAAAAGGAGGGTGGCCTGTAAATGTGAAGGTTTTTCAGAGTCATAATGTGCACCTTTCACTGAGGCCTGGAAAAATCCCTGTAAGTCACTGAGGCAAATGGCAGCAACCATTATTTATTCATTCAATATTTATTCTACCTGTAGTCTGCTTAGTACTGAGGGTGGAGGAAGTAAGGCACTTATCATGAAGTAGAAGAGACAAAGAAAGTATACAATTTATAATAAAATATGAAAATGAATTTATGGGTTTGCATCAGAGGAATGTCTAGCTCTGGCTGTGGACAGTAGAGGGAAGAGCAGGTAGGAAATATACCAAGGTGTTTGGGGGGTGGTTGGATATCTTTTTAAGATTTTAAAATTTTAATATATAAGTGGTCCATTTGGATCCTTGCATGAGTTTGATTGCAAGGTGAGCACATATTATTCTAGAACAAAATTCAGATTAAGGGCAGTGGAGGATTTATTGCAATAATTTCTTAAGAAATGTAGAAAGATGTAGAACCTTCTCAAAAGATGTAAAACTAGTGATGGAGTATGATGGGAGTGATACTAATTACTTAGAAATTGGTAGATTGAGAACAATGCCTGAAGGACAGGGAGGGGTCAGATTGATTCTGAATGACCTCATGCTTATTGGTATCTTACTGGGTGGGTAATAGTGTGTTTGTTTCTTTAGGTAGGAAGACAGGAGCAACAGGTTTTTGGAGGAGGAGTATAAGTGATTTGAGTTGAGGCTGGTAGACTTTGACATTCTGTGGTTTTCCACACAAGGAAGTAACTGGGCAGATCTTTGAGTCAGCAGTGTAAATGGATTAGAGATGGATATAGAATCAGCAGATCCTAAGTATAACTGCCATCATTGATATGATTGTCTTTTCTAGTTGGTGCCTCTGACAAAGCAACAGCCAAAGTTAAGAATGAATAAGAAAGGCCAAAGAAATAGGGGAAAATCCCACTTAGAAGAGAATCAGTGAACAGAACAGGGGAACTTTTCAAGAATGGAGAAGTTGGAAGTGTGTGTCACAGAGAGGTCAATGGAGAATGAATGATGCCCTGTTAAGTGTCATTGCCAATCTTATCCAGAGTCATTTCTTTAGCGTTTCAGGAACAGGCATCAGATGACACGGGACTTATGTTTTAGGAAAATTACATTCAGGCAGTGGATAGAATGCCTTACAAAAAAAAAAAAAAACCAATAAAATGACAAACTAATTTAACTGGAAGAGGATTCTAGAAGGCAACAATAAAAACTAACCCAGAACAGAGGTCAGGGAATTAATAAAAATAAAAGACTAAGGCAGTTGGATATGATGACTTGATGTCTTTAATATGTGAAGAAGAAGGCCGAGGTTAAGGGAGCTCTAAGATTTTATTTGGAAATAAATGTGAAGATTGTAAAATAGTCAACAAAAGCAGTGTGGTGGTGGAGATGTAATAGTGAGAGCTGTGGTTTGAAGTTTATTTGGAGGTGAGAGGACCAATCTCAGAGAGACACCTTGCAGGTGAATGTCAAGGTTCTGCAGCTCAGGGAAGGTATTTAGGTGTGACTCAAATATTAATAGACTTTTCCTGTAAAAGCTGATATTTGGAAGGAGAAAACAGTCTGGAATACTTCAAGGATATTGATGGACATGAGACAAGAAGGAATAAGACAACCTTTAGAAATAGCTAAATAAATATGTAATAAAGAACCTACTGGAGGAAACAGAAGGAATGATCAAGTAACAACAGACAAATCATAAGAACTTTAGTTCAAGAAAGAGAAGATGAGAGAGAATTAGAAAACCAAGGGTAAGGCCAAATCAAACAACAATCTCAGAGAAGCAGGAAGAGAACCAAGCAGATAATCTGGGCTTCTTCTAATTCTTCTATCTTCTTGGGAAAGCTATGTGATATTCTGATTTACATCTTCTCCAAGTAAATTTTTTCAATTTCTCCTTTTTTGTACATGCTATTAAATATCTACTGTAGGTTTTGTAAAATGGCTTTAAATTTCTTATTAAATGAATCCATAGGAAATATTTTATGAATTGGCAACATTGCCTAAAAATGACCTGCTTTGACACCATGAAAATTTATGACAGGTAAAGTTTATGTAATTCCATTCATATATTTTTATTACAATTTTCAAGAAAAGAAACTTCATTGTTGTCAGAAGTAACATTTATGCATATATTAAAAATGCATTTGATGAAAGTTGCCCCTTAATAAGCCTAGCATAAATTGAATTCTAGATCTACATATTAGAATGATGGGGAGAACCTCTTAACCCTTCTCTGATTAGAAATAGGGAGTTTTCATCAGTGCTTGCACTCTTACTAAGTCGGTCATTCTCTTTTCGGATAATTTTAATAAGCAGGAGAAAGTAGCAGTTATTATTTGCTGTTAATATAAATAATGCGATCTAATTTTTAAGTAAAATGGTTAAAATTTCCTATTGTTTCAGTACTTATGAAGTTATATGATACACAGTTTGTGTTAGAATACTGCTCATGTTTCAACCTATTTTCTTTATCTTGTGTATAAAAAAAGAGTTACAGATCATCTGTTTACTGGAAAACACAAACTCCCTTGTTCATTCAGGGTTTTAGAGGTTGTTATAATTAACTAATTGGCTGATTATGTGTTTTCTACTTAGACTTGGGTTGAGGTTCCAATGTCTTAGGCTGTTGAAACTGAAAAACAAATGTTGGTAGTACTGTACAAAGATAAGGACTTTTAAAAAAAATCACAGCAAGCAAATGTAGGCTTCAATATATTTCCCAGTATCTATGTAAGGACAATTAAAGTATGTTGTCGGGCCAGTGAGTTGGCTCAGGAGGTAAGGGTGCTTGTTTTTGTCAAGCCTTACAATCTGAGTTCAATTGTCAAGGCCTACATGGTAGAAAGAGAACCAGTTGCAGTAAGTTGTCTTCTGAATGTGAGTGGTGGCAGGTATGCATTCACACGTGTATATACATGCCACATAAACACACAGACACAGACACAAAGTCAATTAATAAAATGTGAAAAAAAGTTCAGTGTTGTTTTGTATTCTTAGGTGTCGAACCCAAGCCCCTGCACATACCAGGCAGGACCTCTACCAATCATTCCTGAGTATAAAGTAATTCTTACAAACAAAGCAATTCTATAGAGTATAGAAGTACATACATGCTCATATTCTATGTTTTAATATGCAGATACAGTATACCTAGCTTCCAATATTTTACTCCTTATATTTAGTGATAAAATTTTATTGCTTATGAGACATATCCTTTTTAAACCATGGTGATCATGAATTTTCCATTATCTTATGATAATTACCAGAGAGCCAGTTTTGACCCGCACTGATCAGTTTTGCATAGTAACACAATGAAAAAGGGGGGAGGCTGATTATCTCAGGGTCCAGGAAAATTAATTTCAGATACTTTAAAGGGATCTGGCAAAAATCCCAGCTGTGAACATTTTCATAGCATTTAAAGTGAATTCTACCTGCAACTAACCCAAAAGTGTGAACAGACATGAGGAATTTGTGATAGTGATTTTAGAAGGTTATACCAGTCCTGACAGAGGTTTAAAAAAAAAATCTGTTCTCTCATCTCAACCTAGAGGATGAGGCTTCCTGTGTATTTCTGCTACCATCAGGAGGTATGGCTCATTTAAGAACTGAATGCCTCAGCTACTTCAGAAACATGGCTGAAAAGTTTCTGTGGGTCTCCCAAAATGTGGGTATGGGGATGTATAGGACACACCACCACCACACCACATTAGCAACAGCATTAGCAGTGATAAACATCAACCAAGTCCATAATAGATAACCAAAGACAACTTTGTTTTTTTGGTTGGGACAGGGTCTCTCGAGTAGTCCTGGCTGTCCTGGAGCTCACTATGGAGACCAGGCTGGCCTTGAACTTTTAGAGTGCATCCGTCTCTGCCTTGTGCTGGAATTAAAGGTATTTGCCACTACGTTTGGCCTTCAAAGACAACTTAAAATTATACAAATGTTCTGTTATACTTCTTCTCCACCTTTCTTACCCTCGGACTGGAGCCATCAATACTCCAGCAGCTAGAGGCTGGGTGATAGGAAAGGTGTGGTAAGCAAGAGAAAAAGCAGGCTGTACCCTCTTCCCAGCTCCCCAAAGGCAATAGACCCATATATGGGGAGACTGATCTACACCAGGAACCTACACTGGTTTCTACACTGATGGAAACTTCTATGAATGACAAACACATAAAGGTAAAAAAAAAAAAATCCACATTAGTCTTCTTGCAAATTGGAAAGGAAAATACTTTTTTTGTCTAGAAGTTCCTAACTTGTTTATATTTATATCAGATGATAAATATTTATCAGATAGAACTTCATCCTGTCTACTATCCAATAATTCTAATTTCAGAAACATGCTATAAGCTCAATGTCTAATAGGCATGACCATCTTCTTTGTCAAGGTGATTGGCTTTGGAATCCCATGGGAACTGGTGAGGTAAACCTCTGCTGTTGTCTGTAAAAGTGTTGTTTGTTGTTTGTTTGTTTTTTCAGAGAGAGTTAAACCCTTTCCCCCTCAAGTTGTTTTTGTGAGTGTACTTTAATACAGAAACAGAAAAAGAAACAAGACAGTTATCCTTTACAAATGAAATTCATCATGAAAAAATGTTGTTTCATATTAAGTATCCCACACTATGAAGTAAACTTCTTCATCTAAAGGGAAGGGAAAGTAGCACAGGAGTCGTTGGGGAGAAAGTAAAAGCCAGACATGGGGTTATAGTACTAAAATCCCAGCACTAGGGAGGTCGAGGTAAGAAAAACATGAGTGCCAGTCATAGCTACATGTTGAATTCAAGGCTCTCCTTGGTTGTGAGATTATTTCACAGGTAAAAGTGGTTAATTTACTGTACTTGAGATGTAAAACCTGCTTGCTGTCCAAGAAGACAGGTTGAGTCTTCCTTATCAATTTCCCTCACCATATGAGTTGAGGGTACTGCCTGCTTCTTCTCTTGCCTACCACACCTCTCCTATCACCCAGCCTCTAGCTTCTGGAGTATTGATGGCTCTGCAGTCTGAGGATAAAGAAGGTGGAGGAAAATAGAACACTTGTATTCTACTTGAATGTTTGGAAGTTGCCTTTAGCCCTTAGGTAGGTAGGCATTAAGTTAGCTTTTTTGAATGAATAGTGTTAGTGAAATTACAGTGATGTGGAATGGCCACTGGACTGATCAGAATGGATGCTGGGTAGAATATGGCACGTGATTATTCCTACTGAACATCCGTCTTGCCTGGAAACAAAAGATAGACAGGAAATTATTTCCTGGACCTTGTGAAAGTCCCATGTTTCCTTGGGTTGGCCAGAGATGGCTTAAGAGTCTGATGCTGTGCTCATGGAAATGTTTTCCCTGGATCAGGCAAAAAGAAAATTCACTTCTGAGTGTTGATGCATTGCTTCAGCTCCCCTCTTATGCAACAGCACTGCTTGATTTCTTACATCTTGGGCTAAATCTGGGTGTTTGCTAAACTCAAAATTCCCTGTAATTAACCTATGCACTCTTGCCTGTTGCAATTTGACAACAATTTCCTTTCTCTTCCAGGATTTGTGGTGAGCTGTAAGTTGGTGAGACGACCAATATAAAAGGTCTTTTGGTAACCTCTCAGTTCTTTGGATGTCTTGGGGTGTTTTCTTCAGTGTTTATTATTTTGAACAGTAACTTCACACTGTTTGCTATCGGGAGAGGCATTTCCTCTGTAGCTTCTTCTTATAAACTATTAAATGAGCATGTAACGTGTGTAGCTGCATGTGTGTTTGCATATGTAGGATGTGGGCACTGGGTTTTCTTTGTTTCTTTTGTTGCACAGGCAAAATCATTGGATTTTTAAATCTAAGTTTGCATGGGTCTCTTTCTTTTATGAAAATGTATACAACTCATTACTTCCTTCTTGATTCATCTTCTAGAACATTTAGTTTGAGTTGTGTTTGTCTGATAAAGCTTAGAAATGTCTATTTTAATTTTTTAAAACAAACCAAGGAGCCAGATTGAAAGCAGATCCCCTGGTCTTATTGCTGAGTGAATCTTTGTGCTATGTCTCATCTGTGTGACTGAGCACTTTTAATCAGTGCTGGGGCTTAGTTCTCACAGTACTAAAAGGTCCGTTTTCTCCCTTACTTAATTTTAGGAATTTTACTTACTCTGTTATTCTCAGTTGATAGCTATGAAGAAATTATTTCTTGATAATTATGGGATGATCTCTCTGTTTTTGTCACATGTATAGTTAGAACAATGTGATTCAGGAATGGAGGACTGACATCAGACTAAGTGGATACCAAAGTGTCCATTTCGCCAACGAGACCAAGGGTGGCCTACTGGGATCTCCCTGGCATCATCTAAGCTGAGCTTCTGCCTCACATACTGCCCTCCCTATCCCAGTGCTCTGTCTTTTGTTTCAGATAACCGTTCTGATGATACCTACTTTCTCCATGAGAAGTAGCCAGGAGAAGGTCACTTTTTGCCAGTTGCTTATATGTAAACCTATTTTCTCCTTTAGTAACTAATAATTTCCCCTTCTACTCACAGCTTCTTTGTACAAGCCTTATACAAGCTGTGTAATATTTCAACATCTTAATGTTTTAGGTGCACATGGTACAAATAACACTGGCTGCTTCTCTTTAAGATACTCTGGAGGATTAATAAACACATAGGATAACAGACCCGACTCAAATTCAAATTACTATGATTTGCCACCCTTCCTTTCTACTGTCATCCAAGTAGTAGCCCTGACAGAGAATTTGGCATTGACAGTGAGCCTTGCAATGACGAAGTGTTCTACAGTGCCTGCTCATTTAGACAGCTTCATTTTCTGCACAGTCTCAACATCACATTAATGTGAAGAAAGGACTTGTTAAATGCTCTCAGTAGTATTCTCTTTTCCATTGACTCTTCATTGTTTTGCCTGTTCAAACGTTATTTTATTCTTGTTGAGTCTCAACTTAGAGTTCATCCTGTGACCAGTGTAACAAGATTCTTGGGATTTATTATTCTGACTGAATTAATAGAGTAGAATTATGTAATTTGCCTATGTATATTCATATCCTAAAAGAAAGTTAGGACTGGGGACCATGTAGGGGAGGATCTGTGAAATCTAACCTGCAAGCCAGCTTTAGAAGCTTATCAAGAAACAACTGGGCAATCAAAGGGTGGAGTTTGTACAGAATATTTAGTACAGGATATTTAGTGATCTGGATAAACCTGAAATGCCTAAGTTGGCCTATGTGTCACCTTTCTTCCCTTTCACCCACTAGGTGACTGACTACCTTTAAGCTGTCTTCCTGGGCTGTGCTGCTCTCTTCACTGTTTACATTATGAACAAGCATAATAGGTTTGGCCCTTTATCCTTCTGAAGGTCTCATGCTGCCTTTGCATTTGATGCCTAGTGCTTTTCAGAATGCTCATGGGACTTTACTCAAACACTAGTTTAATTAGTGCAGAGTTTCTCCAGCCTCAGAGAAAAAGACTCAGACATTGCTTTGATAGGTATCTCTAAAGCAGTCTGATAACTTCTGTTCTTTTTACTCTTATTCTTCCCTGGAGGATCAGCTCTTCTTAGGAAATCCAGATGCTGTGGTCTTCACGAGATTGTTAAAAGCTTCCAGAACTAGACCTAGGTTAGCAGACAGAGGCAGTAAGCCTCAGAAATGACAGTTACATCAGGCATATAAAGGTTACTTTTACAGCAGTAATATTATATCCATAAGGTACTACTATTTCTTTCTGGTCCTCCTTGATCTTTCACTCTTATAATCTTTCCATTTCCTCATCTTAGATGGTATTCGAGCTTTGGGAGATGTCTTACTTAGGGTTATACTGCTGTGAACAGACACCATGACCAAGGCAACTCTTATAAACACAACATTTAATTGGGGCTGAATTACTTGTTCAGAGGTTCAGTCCATTATCATCAAGGCAGGAACATGGCAGCATCCTGGCAAACATGGTACAAGAGGAGCTGAAAGTTTTCTATCTTCCTCTGAAGGCTGCTAGCAAAATACTGACTTTCAGGCAGCTAGAATGAGGGTCTTATAGCCTACATCCACAGTAACACACCTATTCCAACAGAGTCACACTTCCAAATAGTGCCACTTCCTGAGCTAAGCATAATCAAACCATGCCAGAAGATGATGATACAGATGCTCTTGCAGTTGAAAATTCCATTGATAGTTATTTTCTGCAGTTTGATCAATTATGAGTTTCTGCATTCAACACTTTTACTGCACAAAGAAATTTCTCAGATGAGGACTATCTGATATATTAACCTATAGAAATAGAGATATTTAGTATAGAGGGAAGTTTGATACTATATTCACTCAGCAAAATAATAGTAGTAGGTTCACCTCCAGGGTCCATGAGCTTCTCAAACATGAATTATTGACTGGTTTTATGGCACTAGACATGCTTCCTCTTATAGAAAAAAAATCATAAATACATTCATAAAGCAATTGTTACCTGCATAATATTTGTGCCTTTATTGTACCCATTGCATAACTTGCTATGCTGGTATATTATTATACTTCATAGGGTTCCTAGCTTTTGATGACTTTCCCCCATAGCAACCCATATAACACCTTTTAGTATCATGGAAGATAGCCAGCAGGGAAGAACTTCCTGGTCAGCATCAACTTGATTTCTTTATGCCCTATGGCAAAGTGTATGGTGTCTCCAGGAGATTTTTTTTTTTACTGAGTTCTGGTGGGCAACTAAGAACAATGACAATAGCCTGTATTATGTTACTGGTCTTTGGGATAGCCCTGATGAATAGCAGGTAGCTTATGTTTGGCACTAGGCTTTTCATTTGGCAACTTATGTCTTGTGAGACGAGCATTATATCTTTTATAGGGGAATTCCGATTAAAGTCATTTATATGATTTGTATATGTTTGTGTTTATATATATACATATTGTGACTATATGACTATATTATATGAAGCTTATAATATATACACATAAATACATATATATTATATGAAGCTTATAAAATAGTATGTTTTCACATGGCATTTTCAAACATCTTACTGTTAGCTGTGCCTTCTGTAGCTCCATCCTCTGGAATATGAACAATAACTGCCACTTTTCTCTGCTGTGCTCAACATTAAGAAAAAGAATAAAAGCTCAACTTTCCCCCTCTGGCATCACTGAGCTATACATCAGAATCTGACTTACCCAGCAGCTATTTTCTCTTGTCTAAATTTATTTCCACTTAAAATGTTATCTTTTAAGCTTTTAGGAGTGATTTATAATTGAAATATAAACATGAGTAAAGAGGCTTAAAAATACTCAGAAAAATGTTATTTCACATTTAATTTTTTTTTTGACAGGGTCTCAATTACGCTGTAGCTCAGGCTGGCCTGGAGTTCTCAAGTGCCTCATCCTCCTATGTATTAAGAGTACAAGTGTATGCTACCATGCCTGGTAACTATATTCTCTTGTTTTAAAATGGAACCATAATTTATGCATAGAACGTATAAATGAAAAACTTCTTACTTCACAGATGGTAACGTGGAGGCTCCTAGAAGTCAAGGAATGGCTGTAGGTATTAGAAACCACTTTTCACAAGCCTAACTTGACTCTGATCCTGCTGTCCTATCAATCCTCAAGTATCCAAAATTTTGTCTTAAATAGTGTATTTTTTCTTTAGAAAATACTTATTGGAGGAAGGTTGGGAAGGGCAGGGAGTGAGAGAGGGAGGGAAAGAGAGAAAACTCACATGTTGGCATTTTATTCCCTGACTCCTAAAGGTTTTACTTTGCCCCTGGTGAGGCAAAAGGAGAACAGAAAGGCGCCAAACTTCTCTCAGATTGTGAGTTTATCTTCCTAATGATAGTTTGGGTTTTCCACATTAGACACAACATTGCAGACAAGAAAGCAGGAAGTGGTACTTTACAGCCAGACATGCCTTGTTAGCTTGGCTATTAAATAGTTCCCTTGGTCTAGTTGCAACTTTTGCAGGATGTATCTTACAAACATCAGAAATTGGTTTCTGAGAGTGTTCGTATCACTTTCTACTAGCTATAGCAGGCTGTAACTACATCAGAAATGAGAATTAGAAAGAAGTAAAAAGCAAAGTTGCATCTCATGACCATTACCTCAGCCTAACCATTTTCCCTTCTCCAAAATCCCCTTTCAGTTCTTATCTTTAATAAGTGCATTGCATACTTGCAAGTATGTATTATGTAGCCTTTCAGCATAATCTTTTCTATTAGACATTATACAGTCTCTTGTGTAGTTAAGGACTTTGTGACTTCTTTTTAAAAGATGACATTATGCCCTAAATTAGTAACTTAACAATGTATTTAATTATTCCTCTGTTGTAGAACATTTGGGATTTTCAGTTTACTTTTCAATCATATGTAAAATGTCTGACAAAAGAGGTTTATAAAAACACAGCTGTCTCTCTTATAAATTGTGTTTTTGGAGAAAAGACTGATGACTGGGAATGTCCAAAAGAATTTTATGATTACTGATGTATAGTCTTAAGGAATAAATTTTATATAAGGACTGAAATGTATACAACTTTTGGTAAATGTGTCTTCTTGGAAAAAGAAAAAAAGAAATTATAAACATAGAATTCTAGGTAACCTCACACCTTGAGGTGACTCCACAGAGAAAAGCCACAAGCAGGTTAATTTAATCACATTCAACATAACGTCTGTTTTAGTATGCACTTTTCTATATTGTTGGGATGACATATTTCATTATCTGTTGTTATGCAATAGCAAAATACCCCAAAGCTCACAGCTTAAAACAACATCCTTAATGTGTTTTGCAATTTGGTGATCAAGATCAGAAGTGGGTTGGCTGCATTGTTCTTCTGCTTA
The DNA here is from genome assembly GCA_030674055.1 of Rhabdomys pumilio. NCBI lineage: Eukaryota > Metazoa > Chordata > Mammalia > Rodentia > Muridae > Rhabdomys > Rhabdomys pumilio. The sequence goes on from JANHMN010000022.1 coordinate 40,825,400, forward strand.
CCTCTGATTGAAGAAGCTACCATCTTCTTCTTCTTCAGGATACAAGATGTTTTCACAGTCATGTCTAATATTTGGAAGGGAATAAATAGAAGACAATATTCAGTTGAGACTGGCCATAAAATCATTTTTATAAGGTTTCTTCTACATGGTGGTTTTCGGACAGTTTAGCTTCTTACTTGATAGCTCTTGGGCAGCTGTTTCTGAGTACACCAAAGTGTCAAGAATCTTTGAGCAAAAGATACAGGAATTTTTAATCCTCTAGATTTGGAAACCACTGAATCCTTTCTTTGTAGCTAATATAATTTTTATTAACTTTCTATGGCCAATTCAGACACAAAGAAAATCCCAATGAAAAGAGGAAAGAATCCAAGGTCATCTGTAACCGAGCACAGGATGATAATGTTTCCCTGGGTGCTTGCAATTTGTATAATTTTCATAACATCATGTACTAGATTTGGAAGAGAATAATATGCAAGCAGAATATTTATGTGTTTTTTTATAAGAATAACAAGAATAGATTTGACATCAATTTGTAACTTTTATAAGTCTATTATATGCTTTTTAAAAAATATAAAAATTATTTTTTCAACAATAAACTTAAATAATGTCACTAGTTTGTTGTTATATTTTACATTGCTTTGTCTTTATTGTGCATTTATGTAGCTTATTTGTCTTTTCTATTAAAATTTTAATTAAATTTATTTTGTATGTGTTGGGGGTGTGTGGACATGCACAGTGCACATATAGACTTTTGAGAGTCAGTTCTCATTTCATTATATGAATTTCTGGGATAGAATCATATTGTCAGTCTTGGAAGAAAACTTTTTTTTTGTGCTAAACCATCTTGTTTTCAAAGAAAATAAAAATAATATATCAAAATTTTAAAATGGCCATTATAGGAAAAACAAACAAACAAAACCTGCATAAAAGTTACCATTACAATGTTATTTCTTGCCTCAGGCATTCACTTCCTTCCATTGCATTTTTCTGCGTATTATACATTTCTGAGATCCTCCAGTTTACCCTTCCAAGTTTCTATTGCAGGATTTCAGTTGGATTTTGCCCAGAAGAGTCTTGGAAAAAGACTGAGAAAATAAAATGAATCAACTGCTGTTCTCAGCTTTTGGCATTCTTGAGTGTCTGCAGGAAGCTATGGACCCTAGTACCCATAGCTCTGAAGTTTTTTGGTTCTAGAACTGGTGCATAGCTTCTCTGCTCTGTGGTGCTTCCCTGACTTAACCTGGGACCTGTAAGCAGAGCCTGTATATCAGCTCAGCCAGGTTATGTTTCATATTGGCATGAAATGCACCCCACCCTTGGCTGTCTCAGAACCTCTTCCAGGCACCTCATTCATGCTAACAATGCTTTTATGTATTCTGAAGATGTCTTTAGTTAATGGCTCAATAGGTAGACCTAGGTGTCTCTCATCACCTCTTCCTTTTGTTTCCTAGGGATAGTAGCTGCTTTCTGTTGTTATTAATATATCTTGGTCAGCTCACATGCTGTTTTTTAAAGACTTCTAAACACATTTTAAACTAATTATTTCTGCTTGAAATATCTCACACCATTTCTGTTTTCCTTACCAAACTCTTGACAATATGGTAGGTCCGGTGTTACTGCCAGTGATTTGTAGATAGGAGTGGCATATCCATTAAAGAAGAATACACATATTAGTATAGCTGGAATGGGAAAAAGATGTTGTATGAGCAAGTCATTTATCAAATACACTTGCATTACTTTTCTATGCTTTTTAGGTCATTTCTTATTTATGGGCTCTGTGTACAGAGAACCAATTGTTCTTCTCAGGGTAGCAAACATTCTCAGGTGCACCATCTATTTTTTCTTGTCAATGCCAAATTTAATTTTGTAGAAGTTCACGTCACAGAAATATGTCTTCTGATTATTCTGTCATTAACAATTATATGCATACTCTCACATCAAAAAGTGGGTTATTATTAGGAAAAGACATTTCAGTGAAAACACTTCCATTTTTCTTGATTTGAAAAATAGAAGTAAAATTCCATGAGTTGCCCCTTTGAAGCCATGGACTGCTCCAGAATTTTCAGTCTTTATTATTAGCTGTGCAGCTGTTGAGAATGGCAAAAGGTACTGGCTTATTCCTTTGAACAAACGAATTAGCAAAGAGGGATCTTTTTCTAATTATAACTTGGGTTTTATATTAATTTCCAGTTCAATACAGTTTATATTGAGAAAAATTATTTAATATCATCAAATGATAGTTTATTAAATAATATTAAATATTATGAATATGCTAAGTCATTTAAAATAAAAATGTTTAAGCAAAGAAGAGACTGTTCAAAATTAGATATTTATTTATGAAGGATAAGAATAATTATTTTTATATTGAGCAGATAAAAATGGTTTAATGTGTTTGAACAAACACATAAAATTAGTTTTTAAATTTTTATGCCTAATCCTGTGGTTCTAATAGATACCTTTTCATGTTAGATTTGATCATTATCTTTTTATCTTTGCAGGACTACTTATAAATAATCATTCATATCTTAAGTGTGTTTCTTTTTTATTAAGTAAATCTTGTTTTACTTAATTTGAAAGACAGGACTTAATGAAAGTAGAACTTTGTTCATTGAAGTCGGTTGTGACTGATTTAAACTGCTATTTCATGTGACTGCCTTTGTCAGCTGAGGTCAAGGGCTGGGACTTGATTTGCAAGCTAGGTCAAGAATTACTGTTATAATCTTTAGTGTGAGCCTTTTGAAAGCAAACAGACTAGAAAATCATAAGTTACCAAACACCGAGTCTCAAAATCATTAGACCAAGAAAGCACCTGAGCATTTCCCTGAGCACTTTTAACACAAACATCACATTCAACACAGAGTTAAGTAGCACAAGCTTTAGACACTGGAAACATTGTAAGTGAACTTTGCATGTGTTTATTTTCAAGTGATATTACCTGTGTCATCCTTGGTGATCATCTTTTAAGGATTTACAGCTTAGTGGGCATTTACAAACAGCACCCTGTCTCAGAGTGAACTAATAAGACAGGGAAACACTGTCACAAACTCATGCATTTGAGTCATTTAAATGTTATATAATGTCACAATGTATTACAAAAGGAACCTATTTGTAGGATTGTATGTGAAAATGACTCATGTGGCATTTGTTAGCTATTGATACATCGAGGTCAAAGGACACTGAGTTATGTTGGTATGCTATTTATGACCTGGTGGTAGTTTAGTTCCAGCAATCAATATTCTCCATGACATTAAATTAATATGCTTATTTTTAAAGTTAATTTGTAGCTTATAAATTAGGAATTTTGCTCTTTTGCCTGTTAAAAAGTTGACATAAGTGTATTGAATTTAAGAAATTGCAATGCAGCTGTATTGAAGTGTATACATTTAATCTCATTATCATTTATACTTTCTTTTTTGCAGAAAATAATTTTTTATTGGATATTTTAAAATTTACATTTCAAATGTTATCCCCCTTTCCGGCTCCCCTACCCAACTACCATGTAAAACCCCTATTCTATGCCCCCTCCCACTGCTTCTATGAGGATGTTCCTCCACCCACCCACGCACTCCTGCCTCTGCCTCCCCACCCTGGCATTCACCTACACTGGGGCATTCAGCCTTCACAGGACCAAGCACCTCTCTTCTCATTGATGCCTGACAAGGCCATCCTCTGCAACATCTGCTGCTGGAGCCTCTCCCTATACTTTCAAAATTTATATATTATTTCAAATTGAGAAATTTGCAAACCAGTGTATGCCATGGAGTAGATGTGAAGTCATTAAGCCTTTTATACTATAGCAAAAAATGAGTTCCCTGTAAACCTGTGACTTAGTTTATTGTTATTTAGTTCCAGCTTTAAAATTAGTTTTATTCAAGGTGTGGTGTTAGAACTTATGTTTGTCACCTATAAGAGCCTAGAATGATCAAATAGCATGAATTTTTATGTTACCAGTTCCAGGTCAAAATGTCAGCCAGCCAGTCTGTTTCTAAGCTCAATATATAACAGAATTACACACCTCACATCTACTAACATGTCTGTGGCTAGAAATAATGACAAGGTCCTACCTGGCTGCTACAGTGGGCAGAAAGAGAACTTCTACCTGTGTCCAAAAGAGCATAGAGGTGGAAATGTTTGCTGAAAGGCATGGGTGACTGTCACAAGTTTAGACACACAAATTATGTGGAGGTGTACATCTTTATGTAGCTCTTTAAAATTCTTTAAAAATCTTCCCTAAGGAATCCTCACTAAATTCATTCTTCCTTTTTTTTTCTTCAAACATAACAATTCAAGTTCCTCAAACCAATTATTTGACATTTTTGTTTTTGTCATATGAATTCTCCCAAAGTTTCCACATAGTATTTAAATAATATTCCCAGTGGAATTAAGAATAATAGACTCGTCTTCAATTTTCAGTATGTTTGACTTTTGTTATTTATTACTTTATCAGTTTTTTTCAATATGATGCTGCAGTTTTTATATATGTGCCCTCTCCTGACCATAGCCATAACTCATAATCTGACTATTGTTGTGTTGGTTAAATAATAATTTATTTTAATTTTTAATTACTTTGTATAGTTTACTAAACATCTTGTTCTTCTGGACCATTTTGTTGTTGTTGAAAGTTCCCTGGACCCTTTATAATGTCACTGGTAGTAAAATCATATACTTTATTGAAAATCTCACAAAACATATGAAACATTCTTTTCTACCTCATATCAATCAAAAATGTTCTCAGCTTATAAGAGTTTATGGAAAGGCCACACAAGGAAAATAAATGGTGTGAGAGGTCAAAGGTTTTAGTGAGCATCCTAGGTTAGGCAGTGCCTGAGTCAACTTGGAGGAAACTCAGAGGTCCTTCCCCCAGAAGACTCAGGACTATCTGCAGAAGGTTCCAAGGACTCACAGACTCTGTATGTGCTCTGTATGTAGACTGAGGACAAGAGCTTTAGGGTTTGGCTCCACTGCTATTCTTTATCAGCAGTATAATGCTGGGTAAGAACTGGTCCTTTTTTGCTACAGTTTCCCCAACTAGAGAATATTTGCAACAATGTCTCTGATTACTCCCACACTGTTATGGTGAGAGTAAGAATTAATGCAAATGTCAGACAACTGCATCAAATCTTTTCCAGCAAAGCTGCTATGAGCTACTGCAGACTGGAAGTAACATGATTAGACAGTTTTTTTCTTACTTCTGCTAGATTTTCTTTTATTTATAGTCTAATCTCCATTATCTTATTTTACTAAATATGCTTTAAAATGCTGAAGCTTTTAGTTTTTACTTCATTGTCTACTTTCATCCTATGTCATTTACATAAAGATGGACCCCTTTCATTTTTCTTCATAATGTCTGTCTGGAAAAACACTTCTACTTTCTTCTGAGAATTTTGTAAACACCATTTGTTCCTGGTAGGATAATCCAGCTCTTCGAGGGGCCTTTCTTAGTTCTGTCTCCCTTTTCACGGTTTCATGCCACTTTCACTCAGCTTTATGTTTCCTTCACTGAATTTAACTTGAAGTGTTTCTTGTAAATATGACTCAAATGTCAGAAGAATAACACTTGTAATATGGGCCTTTAAACCATCTAATGGATATTTCCCCAGTATATTTATAGAAATGCAATGAGTGACTTCCTTCTGTTCTTACAATAGCAAGTGGTAGGCCTTTGCTCAAAAAATCAATTCTTCATGACTCAGATTCAGTTTTTTCTATTTCTTAATACCAATACTAATTAATGATCTTTCATAATCTTAATAGAAGATTGAAAAATTATGTGTGTTGTATCCTTCAGAGTAGGGAGCACAATGTCTACTGATCATATTTGAAAGGCCTTCCCCTGCTGAGCTTCACATTTTAAATTGATGGCATTCTGGCCCTAAGACTATGCAACTAAGTATTGGACATCATTATTAATGCTGATTGTCAAATGAAGAGAATAAGAAAGAAGGTGAAATATTAGTTAAGATATTTAATTTTCTTTGTTTGACTGCTTTTCTTTGATTGATCTTGGTAGTCATTCACAAAGTAATTTGTTGTTTTAGAAAATAATAATGTCATTTTCTCAAAATTTAATCAATATTTCTGGAACTACATTCCATATGGAAAGAAAAGTATTTTTTGTTGAGAGAAAGCATGTTGATGAACCTGTAAAAATATTGTGCTGTAAGCCACAGATGTCTCCTATGCCTCAAACATCTCTAATGTGTGAGGAAAAAGTCTATTTTACCCTCTGTGCTAATTATTCTTGTAAACAGATATTCAAGAAAAGGCATGGGCACAATTGTACAAACAGATTGCCTTAAGCTAGGCAGATTGAGTTAGAAACTTACAAGCACTCTCTGCTTGTTCCTATCCTATCTTTTAAAGCAAAATAAGTGTCAAGGGTATTATCTAAGAGTAGAAAAAGAAAGATGGTAGCTGCAGAAATGGCTCCATGGGTAAGAGCACTGACTGTTCTTCTAGAGGACCCAGGATCAATTCATAGCATCCATATGAGAGCTCACAACTTTCTGTAACTCCAGTTCCAGGCAATCTGACACCCTCATACATATAGACATAAGCAGGCAGAACACCAGTGTACATAAAATACAAATAAATGTAAAAAAAAAAGTAAAAAAAAGATGTGTGATAAATGGAAAGAGAAGTAGAAGTTAAAGTACTTCTACTGTTCTGATAAGATACAAATGCGTGACTATGCTATATTATGTGGCAAATACAAATCATTATGGGGTATATGTAACTCAAGTGAGTAGAGAATGAGGACATGGCTATGTGGAAAGATCTGGGGTTTGGTATGCTTTTCCTAGAGCATAATGGAAGGTTATGGCCTCAAAAATGTAGTCAATTTTAGCATTAGGCAAAGGGCTAGATGCTGTCAGATTCTTTTTTTAAAAACACTAGGTTGGTATACTAGAGCTAAAGTGAGCTTGTGATTTGAGAGCAGCTGTGTACAATGCTGGATGACAAAATCAAAGCTGGGAAGGGTGCAAATGATGACATTTAGGGGATAGAAAATGGTGCTGGAATTTGGAACCAAGTATTGAAAGCCTCAGACTTGAGTAATTGTTGGCACCAGTGGAATATTACATGGGTTGGTATGAGGCTGAAGGAAGCCTCAAAAGAAGCCATAGAGAATTTCTCCTTTGCCTGAATTTTACAGTCATTTATTACTCCAAGACAAATTATCAACTTAGGTATTTAAAATAAACAACCGCCTGTCAGTTCACTGTTCTATATAGTAAATCTAGCACAATCAGGTGGGTCATCTCTCTCAAAGATATCTTGAAACTTACATAAATTTTCACTTGAACTAAATTTTCCTAAGAGTTTTGGTGAAAAATCTCTACTGCATAGAGTTAGTTTGAAAGAATAGGAAGATGATTGGAATATTTGGGTTTTTGATGTTTAGGTTTTTTTTTTTTTTTTTTTTTTAGTTATTTGTATGTTCTAGATATTAGTTCTCTGTTAAATAGTATTGACAAGGTTTTCCCCATTCTGTAAGCTGTCTCTTTACTTGATTGAGCTGGATGACATGATGGTTGCAATCATGAACACACAGTGGCTATACCTATCAGAATGGGGCCGTGGGGGGAAAAGGACAAAAGGAAAACAAGGACATGAGGGAAATGGGGAGCTAGTTGGGAGGAACAGTGGGTTCAGCATGGATGTGGGAGAGTAGTGAGTGACTGTGCACATGGTCAGGATCTACAAGTGAAACACTCAGAAACAAAAGGAAGAGTATCAGCCAGCTGTAGGAAGGGGCCACAAACAGCTCCTCCTTGGTTCTGCTGCCAGCCGGAGAACTTTCTCTTTTCAGTGGCTCACTTGAGTTACATATGCCCCATAACGATTTGCATTTGCCACGTAATATAACATAAACTGGATAAGACCATCTTAGAACTCAGTCTCCTACACAAGACGCATCACACTTAACTAAGTATTTTTCTCTGGTGTAGAGGAGCTGACAACTTTACTAAATACAAGCTTTATAATGATTCTGTGCAATTTGTTTCCTAGATTCATATCATTTGCTTTTACAGTTGCTCTATTTTTATGGGTATTTTTAGTTGTTAATGGAATTTCCCACTGGAATTTATTGTTATTTGATTCATGAGTATATATTTATTTTATATTTGGCTGCCTAGACTTCTCATTAATTCTAATAATGCCATCTACTTTCTTGCCTTTGTTGGAAACATCATCACAGTTTTATAGATAATAAATTTTCTCTTTTCAAATGTTCATATTTTAATTTCCTTTTCCTTTTCACTGCCTTGGTTATAAAATTTAGTGTGTTAGAGAGTAGCAGTAATGTGATTTCCTTGCCTCATGCCTCTAGACTCAGCGCTGTTTAACATTTTCATAACTATGAGTGCAGAACAGGCTTGAGGCAGGTAGAGAACATTAGAGAAAATATCCTATCGTGTTCTTAGGTTGTTGACATATTTTTGTATCATGTAAAGAATAGACTTTTAGAAAATGATTTTCACAAGGCAGTGAAAGGGAAATTTTCACCTATTAAATTAATTGTATTGCTGTTAATATGCTATAAAAATGCAAGCTGGCTGAATCAGCATGTATCACTCAGTCTTTTGCAGCAGCAGGAAAGAATTAAATAAATACTACCTGCAACACTCACTCAATGCTTTTTATGGATCTCACTTGTTTATACTTTCATTGTAATTATGCATTTAATAGTTATTAAAAAGAACAATAATTATTTATGATTTGGGGTATTTATATGAGGCTTTATAACTAAAATTTGCTGTAGTCATAGTTTATTCAACTATAAATCTAGTGAATTACAGAAAAGTTCACATCAGAATAAGGCTAAGCACAGAGTTTATAAAATATTGTCATAATTTTAATCAATTATTGACTATGTGTTTCTAAAATAAAATTAGCATGTAGACCAATAACAATATACCTTTTCAGTAGGAACATATTCTTTTGTTCACTTCTTGTTTTAGAGTAGTAAGAAATATTTAGGCATTAATATTTATTATAATCTGAGGAATTAAAATGCAACAAAGAATAAAAATAAGAAGTACTTAGAAATCTGAGCTACAGAACAAAATAGGATACTGAAACTTTTCTTAATCAAGTAAAAGAAAGAGATGAATAAAAGGAAATAAGCAAGCAAAAACTCGTGGTAAAAATAAAGTCCGTGGTTTTAAAGATGAAAAGAATAGTAGATCTCAGTTATTTACACACAGCCTGTCTTAGCCACTGTGACTCATTAGGGAACTGAACATTGTCTGCTAAGTAGAGGAGATAACATCCAGTCATATAATTAAAATAAGGACATAGAGTAAGGTAGTGCTCAATAAATATCTTACTTACTTTAAGATACAATCCTTTTAAGATACCATTTTTCACATAACACACACACACACACACACACACACACACACACACACTCACACACACACACACACTCACACACAAAGAAAGAAGAAAGAAAGAAAGAAAGAAAGGAAGAAAGAAAGAAAGAAAGAAAGAAAGAAAGAAAGAAAGAAAGAAAGAAA
>JANHMN010000022.1:40834933-40847490 GCA_030674055.1 Rhabdomys pumilio
AAAGAAAGAAAGAAAGAAAGAAAGAAAGAAAGAAAGAAAGAAAGAAAAAATTAGCACAGTGACAATAGCAAACCCTGACATCTATTGCCTGGGTTTCTTTTTCTTTTCTATATTTTTTTCAGAGTTGTTGAACCATAAGAATGAAAGTTCATAAAATTATGAAGTGTGACAATCCAAACAAGATTGGTATGCTAGTGTCAATATCACAAGAAATATAAATTACTTTAGATTCATGTCAGAGAAAAAGAGTACTAGAAAGAAATAAGGACCCTTCCCACCGTTATTGCATAAAGGGCACATATTTCTATGCAGTTCAGTACGGCAGCATTCAGGGCTCACAGTTGGATGTGATTACTGATGGCTTTTCTCCCATAATGTGTTCAGTCATGATCACACAGCTTCTCTGATTGGCTGATTGGTGCCTGAAAAAAAGTGAGGAACATGAGAACAGTGTTGGGAGGTTGGGAGTCAGTGTGAGTGGGAGGGGGGAGACAGGGCAGTCGATGGGAATGATCACAGTGCATTGTATACAGTTATGATACTGCCAAAAATAAGATGGTAATTTCAAAATCATGACACAAATTTATTTTACCTCTAACAGAAACAGAAATCACACATCCATAAAATAACTAATGAGGGCTTGTGAATAGCATAGTTTATAAACCTCTTAGATATCAGAGCTACAAATGGACTAAAATGTTCTACCATATGATAATAATTTATTGTTCAATTTTGGATATTCTGTTTGTATTTTTCTAATATTTGAAGTATTTTATATTAAAACAGTGAAGTATTCACAGTGAGTTAGAAAGATAATAGATGTCTCATCCAGCTTTTTATGTTACAATATAAGAATGACTGCATAATATCCAAACCAGGAAGCTAGTATTGGTATAATAGGGGCACATGGCCCTAAGGTCACTGTAGCTTAAACACAGCTTTATATAAGTACAAAGACCCAAAGCTTCATCACAGAACTCTTTTTAAAGCTAGCCTATTATAGCTCCATCTGCTTCTCTTCCTTCTACTTTCCTTATACCATTACAATCACTAATTTGTCAATTAAAGTATGCCCTATGGAATAAATCATAGTGTGTACCTTGCCTTATATAGTATAACTCTTGAGATATATACAAGTTGTACTTTACTGCTCAGTAATATTGCATTGTAGTTTAGTCGTGTACTCATCAAAGGGAATTTGGGTTATTTCTAGGTTTGAGTTAGCTATTAAAAACAAGACTGTTATAACAATTGTGTCAAGGTTTTTACATGAAGATAAGTTTTCATTTGTCTTCTTGCATAAATGTCTGGGAACATTGGCATTGGGCTACATAGAAGGTATATATTTGGTGTTGTAAAGGAAATTAATTTAATGAAATTAATCTTTTAAGGTGAGAATTATTTTGTCCTAATTTTTAAAATAATAAATAAAAATCATAGTGACTCTAGTCTGGGATCTGGAAATAAGTGAACATTGTGTTTAATCTGCATTACCATTCTTAATTATGTGATTAGGCAAATTAGTTTAATCCCACTATATAGTTCTATGCCATTTTATTTCATATGGATTTTTCTAACTCTCCTTTTTAAATTTAACTTTTATTTTCACAGCTCTATTAAGGTATAATTGTCAAAGATTCTTCACACTTAATCTGAATAATCTATTTTCACATATGAGTACATGATGAAATGAAGTCATGATCTTTTATACAGTAAGACAATATTCCTCATATATAATTAGGAATGAAAAACAAAAAATCTTTGTTTAAAAAAACACCAGACCTTTATAATTTTATTTGTAGTTTATAGTTTACCATATTTGACATCTGATTTTATTTCTAAACCTGCCTTGTGAACCATGGCATGCATGACTCTCTGCCCTAAATGAATAAATATAATATTTTTTCTTAAAAATAATCATTGGTGTAATAAATTGTTCTTGATATACCAAGTGAAAAGACCAAATGGATGGATATTAGAGCCATGGTTGTTTGAATGAGCTGTTCCCCATAGTCTAGGGCACTGCTGTGTGAGAAGATTTAGGAGGTGTAGCCTTGCCAGAGGAAGCACATCACTGGGGGTGATCCTTAAGATTAAAAGACTTCCTGCCAGTGCTAATTTATTCTCTTTACTTTGTGCTTATGCCTCAAGATGTGAGCTCTCAGCATTCTGTTCCAGGTGCCATGTGTTTTGTTTGCTGCCATGCCTCCCTGCCATTACAGACTCTTACTGCCTTGGAACCATAAGCCAAAATAAACTCTATTGTAAGATGCTTTGGTCAAGGTGTTTTATTGCAGCAACAGAAAAACAGCTAATAAAGAAGTTATGGTTGATTATTCTTAAAGGAATGTGGATATTAATTCACATATGAAGATATACAGTAATTAATTTTAACTTTATTTGGACTCAAATGTTCTTGATTTAGCCTCCTCAGTGCTGGGGTCCCAAGCATCTAACAGTGTGTCTGGCCATATACATTCCTTTAATGGATGGTTTACATTTTTATGAAAATATTTTATATGAATAAACAAGAAAATGGCATTTAGAATTCTATAAATTAAATGTCAAAAGTGTATTTTGGGAGGATGAGAATTTTATTGTACTTTTCTGTATTAAATGTATTTGCATGCACATGGGACATCAGATTATAATACATATTTTGCTTTTATTTTATTATTTTTAATTATGTATGTATGTATGTATGTATGTATGTATGTATGTATGCATGCATATCTCCACAAGACTGTAGAGGTGTTTAATCTTTCTCGAGCTAGAGTTACAGATAGCTGTGAGCTTCCTAACTCAGGTATTGAGAATTGAACTCAGGTCCTCTGGAAGAGCTTTACATCTCTCCAAACCATAGATCTTGCTTTTGAACAAAAACATTATTACATATTTTAGAAATGTCCTGTATCACTATGTATTTGCTAACCTTGGGTTTTTTTTTTTTTTTTTTGTGATATAAAAATTACATATCCATTCTAAAATATCTTTCTCCCACATGAGTTCTAGCAGGTAATTTGACTGCCTTTTAACCTGAAGGTTTGGAATGATTTCCTCACATTTCTTCTTTGAACTACAATAAGCTCTGTGCATTTTAGATAGGGGGAGTCTCACCATGATAATTATAGATGAGCAGCCATCTAGCTCTCTAACAAGTCATGTTTAATAGTCTTCTATCTTTTGACATATATTGTAAATGTACATTATTTATTTTGAACCATTCTGTCAATACTGCTAAGAGCTTACTTAATTCATGAGTCCTGGCAAGTGTTGGGATCCAAAGAAGTCACAGTGCAGTGCTCAGTCTATGCTACACTTTCTTTTTTGGGGGGAGAGGGGGCTAGGTTTTTTCCCTTTTTGATTAAATATTTTATTTATTTACATTTCAGATGTCATCCTCTTTCCCCATTTCCCCTCCCTAGAACCTCCATCTCATCCCCCCTCCTCCTTTTTGCTTTTATACCATTTTAATTACATGCAAGTATTCAGGTCAGTTCTCGGTTGAAGGACTAGCAATACAATAGATGCAAATAGTCAAGGAACAAGCAAGACAATAAACACAGATAGTCAAAGAACAAGCACAGCCATAAACAAAATTCCATGAACACTCCTTTGATCACTGTTTCTAAGGGATTATCAGGATGACCAAAATATCTGAGCCAACTTCTCTGTACCGGGCCAAAGTTATTTTCATGTCTGAAGCCTACTTCTTTGTTCTAGCCTAATATTTAGATTCCTGCCTGAGATTACTTTTTTGTTCTAGCCTAATGTCAGAATCCTGCCTGAAGTCCACTTCCTTGTCCTTGGCCATTGTCATATTTCTGCCAAGCAGCCCATTTCATTGTCTTTGACCCATATCAGATTCTTGCCAAGCAGCCCCGAAGGCTCTCCACCTCTCCTCCTTTTTTTTTTTTTATTTCATTAACAAGACTGAGCCTGTCTTAAATCGTTCTGACAAGAATTCCTTTCTTACCCATTATAGAATATGCATTATCAAAATCAATGCACTTCTGTCTTAGGTTGGTAAGGCTCTGTTATGCCACACTTTCATTCATGTGATCATCTGTCCACTCACCCAGTTCCTTGAGTCTGTTACTTTCTAAAAGTCACATTGGTACTTGTCTATTAAAAGAGAGGTAATTATTCATTTTATACATTTTCAGGTGACATAATTACTCTTTAAAAGATAATAGAGTTTATTTACCCCCACATTCAGAGCTAATTTCTTCAACAAAACCAAAAGTGCTAATCTCACCTGTCCTTGTCAGCCCTAAAGCAGGCTAACAGCAGGCTAACTCTGGTATCACCTGAGTGATGGCATGGGCTAAGATGGCATTCAGCCAGGAGGAATCAGAGTGTCTGTGTCTCAGAGGATTTTGAAATGAGTAATGATGGGTAAATACTCATTTATTTGAGTAGCTAATCTCAGTCTTCATCATCTATTTACTTTGGTGCTAAGCTATAAAATTCTACCTGATCCACAAGAAATAATGTTACCTAAATTATTTTTGTAAATAAATGCTTTGTGAAAAAACACACTTTATATTTCTCTCTAGATTGTACAGTTCTAAGCCTGAGAAAAAACAAGGTGACATCAGATCTCAAAATACCATTCTTAAGGACAAAGTAATTGTCCTTAAAGCTTAAAGCAGAAATCATGAGCATCTGCCAAGATGCTCAGGTCATACAGAAGTCAGGATTTTCCTTTACAATATTTAATTGCTATGTCTATAACATGGTCCCAATAGGTATCTTGGCCAGTAGACTATTGTCTTGAAAGAATATTATCCATTTAAACTGCCATTTATTTTATATACCCAACAATTCACTTACATAAGACAAAACAAATGAAACATCCATATTCTCAACCCCTCATATTATGACTTAGTGCCTCTTAGTATCTTTGTGTAACAGAACTTCCATAGATGTGTATGTGTGTGTGTGTGTGCATGCACACACGCATATATGTATGTATGTAATTATGTACTCTGTCTCAGACTCTCAGGCTGGTTTTTTGCCTTCTGTAATTTTTTAAGTTCCAAATTTGATTTTTATACAGAGGAATGGTTGAGAGTCACTGTTTTATACAGTGGTGTCCAGAGAGGCCATGGATCAAGCAAGAATGGTATAGAACCTTAGCACGGCTTTCTAGAAAGACCTTGAGCTGGCATCAGGTGGTGCTATGCAAAAAACTCTAGGCATTCCTCCAGTAGCCCTTGATCTGGTGCCACTACCAAATCCTTAGAATAGAAAAGGAACTCAGCCTAGAGAAAAGTCCACTTAAAAAAACTCGTAATAGCTTTGGGCTGCTTAGAAACTTCAAGTTTTAAGTTGATTTTATGAAAGAAAAATATTGAAGGATGATTCTGATGACTGAGTTCTGAGAATTTCCTTTGCATTTGTTTTTCCATTTCTTTTATAAATATATTTAATTTAGTTACAATTCATATACTTGTAAATTCAAAAATACCTTATGTTTAACAGTGGGTATATGCAAAATGTTAATCTGAGAGTATGTTTCTGTGGTTATTGAGACTCATGATTAATTCCATACATTAACAATGGAGCAAGATTAGGCTGAAAGCCATTGAATTTAATTGCAAAAATACTGATAAAATCTAATTATAACAATATTTTTCAGTTATCTTTTCCAATGAGATGCAAGGGCTACAGTCCTTGAACAGTAGATTTAACTAGAATGACACTTAAATCTACATTTAAGTTTCTCCTTTTTTCACTTTCAAATATTTTTTTTCATGCTACTAGGGATTGGACTCTGAGCCTTTATCATATTGGTAAGCACTTTACCTCTGAGCTACGTGTTCAGGCGTCTCCTTTCCGATTTTCTTTTAGTACATTGTTTGTAGCTTCTTATCATTCTTGTTTAAAACCATCACAATTAAAACCAGGTACGTTGGTACTTGGGAGGCAGAGGCAGGAGAACCAAGAGTTAAAGATCATATTTTTCTACATAGCAAGTTTCAGGCCTGCCTAAACTGTAAGAATCCAAACAAAAAACACACAATTAGAATTGGCACAAATATACTAATCATTTTAAGCAGTGCCTGTTTTTTTTTTAATTGAAAGTTTATAATATTTAATTTTTATTTAAAAATTTAAGTTGCAATTTAAAGCATTATTTTATCTTCCTTTTGTAGATGAAAAAATTGGTGCTGAGGCTAGTGAATTCGTTTCTAGGTTTTGACTCAAAATTATATCTTTAATTACAATGGCAATTTCCCTTCTACTTCAGCCCACTATATATACCTCTACTGTCATGAGTCCAGGCCTTCTTTTTGGCAGAAATAATGACAATAGATGGTAAAACTGTATGTGAGTATGGAGAAGAGATAATACAGGGTCCCAAGACACTATTAGTTGGCAAGTGTTTCTGTTTCTTAGTGAAAGATAGGGAGAGGGAGGGAGGGAGGATAGATTCTTAAGCCACCTCTGTCAGAAGCCACTGTTAGGGCTGACCACTTCTTTCTAACTAACTTTTCCCTCTTAATAATTCAGAGAAGCAGAGGAAAAGAAGATGAATCCTCTAGCCCAGCTATTTTAATGTAACATTTTATTTAATCCCTGAGATAACCTTACAAAAACTATGATATGATTAAAATTTAATAAAAGTAGTAGTTTATCTTTTTACAGACAATACACAGAACCAATCAATGTTTATTGTTTTACAAATGTATATGTAAACATCTGAAACTAGAGAATTCTGACTCCAAAAACTTTGTGATTTTTGTTTTCAAAATGAATTTGGGTGTAAAAACAGAATACCAAAAAAACCGTGGCTCATGGGTAACCAGGAAGTGCTTGTGATTTACTGGCAAGAATGTTTTGAAGCAAATAAGAAAACATTCTCTGACGCAGGTTCAGTTCCTTGGAATTTGAGGGCCTGCAGCTTCAGCTCCATTAGTAACTTTATAAATCTCCCTTTGGGTTCAGCCCTTTTGAGTCAGGAGTTTATCTGTGTACCTTTAGAAAAATACATCCCAGAATATTCCTCTTAAATGGTAGGTGTGAGGGTGGGGTGCAGCGCAGAAGAGTTGTGTCTTAAGATCAACAATTATGTCATAGAAGTCACAGCTGACAACTCAAACATCTCAATTATTCCAGTTCTGCACTAATTCATTCCCAAGAGCTTATTTGGAATATCTAATACTAATCTAATAGTGTTGAGCAATAGGGTGGTGGAAATGTCCTATATTAATGGTAGCAAACTCTAACAAATTTCCACAATTGCTCGCTGTGTAGCCTAGAAAAACTGCAGCCTATTTTCTAAGATATTATTCAAATATAGAGACAACTTCTGCTCAAGTTTGTACTTTAGTTCCTTGATGAGAATCTAACTTTTACAGTCTCAGAAGAAAGCTGCTCAGGATATAGGAATCAGAAGTTGTCTGTTTAACCTGAAACTTGTCAACAGAAATTCAGGTGAGAAATGCTGTGTCCCCTAGGTCTCACTAGGTAGGCACATTGCAATCAGAGGCAGAGAGCTGGTTAGCTAGATACACAGTTTCTTTCTGACTTGACAGACTTGTCCCTGGGTAAGATGACAGCATTGACATGTATCAAGAGAGTTTAGGGAAGTGGGTTTGTTGTTGACATGACTCTAAGAAGTTACTGTCAGTAGTTAACGATGCTTCTCATTCCTCTTCCTTCCTAATAATGCTGTGCCTCTGCTAAGTCTTTGATTTGTAACACATGTTCACTGAAAAGCTTGGACATAATAGTGTTTTTCTAATGTAGTCACTTTTACAAGGAAAGTCCCATTTCTAGATCTTTGCTACTATGTAAACTGAAGAGTTTGAAATATTTGTATTTTGATCTTTTGACCAACTTCCTGCAAATGTTATCCCTAATTTATTCTTGTATTTTTTATTTTAATATGTTTACCCAAGAATAATATACACTCTTATGTTTAAGCTTGTGTTATTTGAATATTTGTAAGTATTCTCAGAATATTTTTTGAACCAAAGAATGGTGTATGGGTATATGTGTCTATCTATAGCAATATAAAATGAACCTACTTGAATTTAAATAAAATTAAAATAACAAATACCATTATACAATTATATTCTTAACATAATCTTAGACTATTACTGCTTTACAATGTATGTTTTATCAGTTGTCTGCAACACTACATTGACTACTTCTTTCTTCATGCTCCATGCTCTGAACTTTCAAAATATGCCATATTTTATTAATTTATTTGCTTATTATTCATTTATTTATTTATTTGCTTCAGTAAACCTTTGATATTTCCACCTTGGTACTTTAAATTTTTAAGATGTGGTAAAGCTGATAATGAAAAAGGAGTCCAACCTCAGTGGCTTCCAAACCTGCTTATATCTGACTAGTTACATAATAATCTTTTGGTCGTGTTTGCTCTTTATCTTAAAGTCTAAGCCATGATGTTTGCTGGTATATAACAATAATTTTCTACACTGATAGAGTTAATGGAAATAAGTAGCACTGTCCCCATACCTCTTTCTTTGTAGTGCAATTCACAGCCAGTCAGTAGTTGCTTTACTACTAAACCTACCAATGAAAAACTAAAACTTTAGCAGTATACTCACACTTTACTTCTCTGCAACTGATTTCATTGATAGAAAAACGTGTTTTTTTTTTTTTTTTCACTTAAGCCAATGTTTTTCCCATATTTTCGGGGCTACTTTTAAATTCAACTATATATTTGGTTCTGAAGAATAAACACTACCTGGCTTGTGAACCAAGATGATTATGTAGTTGACAATGTTTCATGAAAATATATGGCCTTCTTATGATCTGAATGTCATTACCTTACCAAAGGTTCATGTGTTAAATAAAGGCCCGGTTGCCACCTGATGGACTTTCAACATGTGCCTGGATCATGAGTGTTCTGTCTTAACTAAGCTGGATTACTGGGGCATGGGAATAGGAAGTAGGCCATCGAGAGAGTATTTGAAGACTATGTTTGTCTGGGACCCTTCCTCTCTATCTTTGTCTGCTTCCTGGCTGCCATGTTGTGAGAAGGTGTTTATACCATGTCTTTCTACTATGATGCTTCTGCCTGTCACAGGCCTAAGAGCTATGAAACCAGCTAATCATGGGCTGAAACCTCAGGTCCCATTGCTTTTCATTATGCATGTTGTCTGTATTCTGTTTATCTTTTGGCCCATGTGCACTCAGAAGGATGGTCAGGGCCTGTCACGTTAGGAGGTTAAGCAAGGGGACAGAGTGGAAGTTTGGGTTCTTTTTTTCCTCCTTCCCTCCTTCCCTACTTTTATTCCTCTTAGATATGTATATAAAACTAAAAATAATTTATATTTATAAGCAAAATAAGTATTTCAAGTTGTTTTTCATATGGTTAGTCACTGTGATGATCTCTCGTCCAAAATAGAATAAATTTCCCAGCAGATACTTATATTAAGCAAAGAGACTTCTGAGAACAGAGTCTGATATAACTGGACAAGAAGTCACATACCTATGTGCACTGTTTAAATTTTTTTAGGTATTTCTTTTGTGTATCTATTCAGTGTCCTTGATAGTCTACCTTCAGAAGTGAAGATTATGGAGCTGTTTCTTGGCTATATCATTAAGCTGGAGGCACTTAGACTTAAACCAACTTAAGACTGTTGGTTCTCAGTATATGACATATACAAATATGATATCATGTTGCAGAATTTTTATAATTTTTCTGAACTTAAGTTCTGCCAATGAAGGATGTTTAATAAAATATAAACAAGTGGTTAATGGCATACCTAGCCTAATGATATTAGCAAGATAACATATTGATGAAGTGATTTGAGCTACCAGTGCAAGAGGCATCATAGAAATTGCTATCTTTTATTAAACCATCTAAGACAGGCTTTGTGCTGCCCTCCCCACAGACTCATCTAAAGTGACTGCTGGAATTTTCTATCAGGCTGTCAACCTATTAATTATTTGCTTAGAATGACTGGAGGTAACAAATACTGGAGCTACTCCGTAGTTAGTGTTGGGATACATACATCTCCACCAGAATATTCCCTAAGGGTGACATCCCAGAAGGCCACATTTTCATCAGCATACAGACCATTAACATGCTGGTGAGTGTCTTCAGTGACACTGATTCCTTTGTGTGCCAGTCAGGTCCTCTATACCAATTGCATTTGCATGGTAATGTAATATTATTTGGACAGGTTTGACATTTAAAAGTAAAAGAAAAGTCTATTAGTCCATCAGATTCTTTCCTGACATTTTAGTGTTCGTTGCCATTTATAAAAGTGGTAGCTGACATGGACATATTTATATTTTAATGCCACATAACACACCATGGAAAGAACTAAACATAATACAGGTCTTTGGAAATCAAAGAGACCCCAGATATTCAGACTATTGAAGATACCTGGAGTCTTATGGTTCCTATATTACTGATTTTCACTATATAAAGACCACATAATTATTTTCACTATGTAAAGACCACTGTAAACATTTTAAAGAACAGGGGTTAGCTTAGTGTAAGAGCACTTCTAGAGTGTGCAAGGCCTCTGATTTCATCTCCAGCATCTTGTTTTAGAAGGGAAAGGTTCAGCCTGGGTATCAGTCTCCCTCTAACAACTTTCCTCCAACACACACATCATGTTGCTCTGGAACTAAGCACATCTTCTCCCACTTAGGCCTGACAAGGCTGTATATTTAGAGGCATGGGGTTGGGGTCCACAGGCAGGAAGGCAGGTAACAGGCTCAGGGATAACCCCTGCACCAGTTGTTGGAGGATCTGCATGAAGACCAAGCTGCTCATCTGCTGCCTATGTGCAGGGGGCCTAGGTCCACCCTGTGCTCACTTTGTGGCTGGTGATTTAGTCTCTGGGTGCCCCCAAGTGTCCAAGTTATTTGACTCTGTGAAGTCCTTATCATCTTTGGATCCCTCAATTCCAACTCTTCCATAAAACTCCCTGAACTCCATCTAATGTTTGGGTGTGAGTCTTTGCATCTCTTTCCATTGGCCTCTCAGAGGACAGGTATGCTAGGTTCTTGTCTGCAAGCGTAAAAGAGTACCATTAACTATATCGGGGATCAGTTCTTGCCCATGGGATGAGTCTCAATTTGGGGCAGTTATTGCTTTGCTATCCCCTCAGTCTCTGCTCTATCTTTGTCCCTGCACATCTTATAGGCAGAACACACATTGGGTGGAAGGTTTTGTGGGTGGGTTGCTGTCCTTATCCTTCTACTGGGAGTGCTGCCTGACTACAGCTAGGAGTCTCAGCTAGAGTCATCCCTACAGACCCTCTGAGACCTTTCTGCTTCCCAGGTCTCTGGGAAGTTCTAGAGATTCCCAACCCTCCACCACCTATCAATATCTCTTCTCTTTCCTGATTTCTCTGCATATGCTCTTGCTCCCCCCACTTCCACCCCCTCCTCCTTCTGTTCCCTCTTCTTCTACCCATTTCCCTCCTTCCATCTACTTTTGATACCTTGCATCCTTTCTTTCTACATTTTTTTTTCTTGACTGGTGTTAGGTTTTATCTAATGTTTCTTTTTTTTTTTTCAGCATCTAGTGAGATGATCATGTGGTTTTGTTCTTTCAGTTTATTTGTGTAGTAGATTATGTTAATGGATTTTCACATATTGAGCCACCCCTGCATCCTGGCAATGAAGCCTACTTGATGGTGGTGAATAATGTTTTTAATATATTCTTGGATTCTGTTTGTATTTTATTGAATAATTTTGTATCAATGTTCATAAGGAAATTGGCCTGAAATTCTCTTTCTTTGTTGATTCTTTGTGTGGTTTAAATATCAGGGTGACTGAGACCTCATAGAATGAGTTTAGCAGTGTTCCTTCTATTTCTATTTTGTGAAATAATTTGAGGAATGTTAGTGTTAGTTTCTTTGAAAGTCAGGTAGAATTGTGCACTAAAACCATCTGCCCCATGGCTTTTTTTGTTGGAAAACTTTTAATGACTGCTTCTATTTCCTTAGGGGTTATAGAAGTATTCAGTTAGTTTACCTGATCTTGATTTAGCTTTGGTAAGTGGTATCTATTTAGAAAATCATTCATTTCATTTAGGTTTTCCGATTTTGTGGATTATAGACTTTTGAAATGAGAATAATGATTCTTTGAATTTTCTCGGTGTCTCTTGTTATTTTTCCCTTTTCATTTCTGACTTTGTTAATATTGGTACTGTCTCTCTGCCTTTTAGTTAGTTTTCCTAAGGGTTTGTCTATATTTTTGATTTTCTTAAAAAAGTTTCACTAACTCTTTGTATTGTTTTCTTTGTTTCTAATTGATTGATTTCAGCCTTGAGTTTGATTATTTCCTGTCATCTACCCCTTCCAGGGTATATTTGCATCTTTTTTTTTCTAGATCCTTCAGATATACTTTTAACTTGTTAGTGTTAGAACTCTCCAATTTCTTTATGAGAGCACTTAGTGCTATGAACTTTCCTCTTAGCACTGCTTTTATAGTGTCCCATAAGTTTGAATATATTGCGCCCTCATTTTCATTGAATTCTAGAAAGTCTTTAATTTCTATTTATTTATTTATTTATTTATTTATTTATTTATTTATTTATTTATTTATTT
>JANHMN010000022.1:40847500-40858520 GCA_030674055.1 Rhabdomys pumilio
TTTATTTATTTATTTATTTATTTATTTATTTATTTATTTATTTATTTTCTGATCCAGTGATCATTCAATAAAGAGTTTTTCAGTTTCCATAAACATGTGGGCTTTGTTGTTTCTGTTGTTGTTGAAGTCCAGCTTTATTCCATGGTGGTCTGATAAATTGCATTGGGGTTATTTCAACATTGTATCTCTTAAGGCTTTGTTTGTGACCAATTATATGGTCAGTTTTAGAGAAGGTCCATGAGGTGCTGAGAAGAAAGTATATTATTTTGTGTTTGGATGAAATGTTTTATTTGGCTTATAACCTCTGTTAGTTTCATTGTTTCTCTGTTTACTTTCTGTCCTGATGATCTGTCCAGTGATTGGCGTGGAGTATTGAGGTTTCCCTCTATTAATGTGTGGGTTTCAATGTATGACTTTATCTTCAATAATGTTTCTTTTAGAAATGTGGGTATCCTTGCATTTGGGGCATAGTTATTCAAAACTGAGATGTTCTCTTGGTGGATTTTAACTTTGATGAGTATAAAGTATTTTTCCCTGTCTCTTTTGATTACTTTTGTTTGAGAGTTTATTATATTAGATATTAGAATGGCTACTCCAGCATGTTTCTTGGGTCTGTTTGGAAAACCTTTTCCAGCCCTTTCTACTGAGATAATGTCTATCTTTATTGTTGAGGTATGTTTCTTATATGCAGCAGAATTATGATTCTGTTTATGCATTTATTCTGCTAGCCTGTGTCTTTTTACTGGGAAATCGAGTCCATTGATGTTGAGAGATATTAATGACCAATGATTATTACTTCCTTCTTCTGATTTCTATGTTGGTAGTTGATTGAGTGTGTGTGTGAATGAGTGTGTGTGTGTGTGTGTGAATGAGTGTGTGTGTGTGTGTGTGTGTGTGTGTGTGTGTGGTGTGTGTGTGTGTGTGTGTGTGTGTGTGTGTGCTCCATTGGTTTTAATGGTATGAAAGTATTTATTTCTTGTGTTTTTTAGATTATAGTTAGCCTCATTGAGTTGGAGTTATCTTTCCAGTATCTTCTATAGGGCTGGATTAGTGGAAAGGTATTATTTTAGTTTGGTTTTGTCTTGAAATATCTTAATTTCTCCATCTATTGTGATTGAATATTTTGCTGGGTATAGTAATCTGGGCTGACACCTGTGGTCTCCTAGAGTTTGCAAGACCTCTGTCCAGGCCTTTCTAGCTTTATCTCAGGTAAGAAATTGGGTGCAATTCTGATAGGTCTACCTTTAGATGTTCCTTGGTCTTTCCTCTTGCTGCTTTTAAATTTCTTTCTTTGTTCTATACATTTAGTGTTTTGATTATTATGTGGTGGGAGGATTTTCTTTTCTGATCCAGTCTTTTTGGTATTCTGTAAGCTTCCTGTACCTTTTTAGGCATCTCTTTCTTTAGGTTAGGGAAATTTTCTTCTATGATTTTATTGAAGATATTTTCTGGGCCTTTGAGCTGGGAATCTTTTTTTTCTATTCCTATTATTCTTAAGTTTGGTATTTTCAAAGTGTCCCAGATTTCCTGGATGTTTTGTGCCATGAACTTTTTAGATTTTGCATTTTCTTTGACTGATATACGGATTTATTCTATCATATCTTCTACAGCTGAGATGCTCTCTTCTGTCTCCTTTATTCTGTTGGTGATATTTATGTCTGTAGTTTCAGTTCTCTTTCCTAAGTTTTCCATCTCCAGGATTGTCTTGGTTTGTGTTTTCTTTACTGCTTCTATTTCCCTTTTCAGGACTAGAACAGTTTCATTTATATCATTCACCTGTTTCATTGTGTTTTCTTGTGTGTCTTTATATTTACTTAATTCTTCTTTTAATCCCTCTACCTGTTTGAATGTATTTCCTCAAGAGATTTATTCATGTCCTCTTTAAAGGCCTCTATCATCTTTTTAAGATCGGATTTGAGATCCTCTTCTTGTGCTTCAGTTTCATTAGGATATCCAGGGTTTGTTGTAGCAGGATAGTTGGGCTCTGGTGGCACCATATTGCCCTAGGGCTTGTTGATTGTGTTCTTACTCTGTCATTTAGGCATCTGTTTTTCCCTGGTGTTAGTTGGATCCTAATGGCAGCAGGACTTCTTGGGAAGGTCGGGAGAGCAATGGGCCAGACAGTAGAGGTTAAGATACTGGACTCTGCTGGCTGTGCCTCAGGCAGGCCCCACTTTGCAGGCTGTGTCCTGGGCAGACCCTACATTTCAGGTACTGTGAGCAGCACACCTCTGCAAGTTGTGTCCCAGGTGGAATGGTGAACTCATCTGACGAGGATGGGATTAGTCAGGCAGGGCTCCAAGCTGCTTCCTGTTATTTTTGTTATTAGAGATTGAATTATGCTTGTGTAGCTATCTTCTTTTGGGTTTGTTGGAAGATTACTTTCTTGATTTTTCCAGGTTGTAGTTTCCTTCCTTGTGTTGCAGTTTTTCATCTATTATCCTTCATAGGGCTGGATTTGTGGAAAGATATTGTGTAAACTTGGTTTTGTCATGGAATATCTTGGTTTCTCCATCTATAGTGATTGAGAGTTTTGCTGGTTATAGTAGTCTGGGCTGGCATTTGTGTATGATATCAGTCCAGGATCTTCTGGCTTTTATAGTCTCTGGTGAGAAGTCTGGTGTAATTCTTATAGGTCTGCCTTTATATGTTACTTGACCTTTTTCCCTTATTGTTTTTAATATTTTTTTTCTTTGTTTTGTGCATTTAGTGTTTTGATTATTATATGATGGAGTAATTTTTTTCTTGTCTAGTCTATTTGGAGTTCTGTAGGCTTCTTTATGTTCATGGGTATCTTTTTTTTTAAGTTATGGAAGCTTTCTTCTATAATTTTGTTAAATATATTTACTGGCCCTTTAAGTTGAGAATCTTCACTCTCATCTATACCTATTATCCTTAGGTTTGGTCTTCTCATTGTGTCCTGGATTTCCTGGATGTTTGGAGTTAAGAGCTTTTTGTATTTTGTTTTGTTCTTTGACAGTTTTGTCAGTGTTTTCTGTGGTGTCTTCTGCACATGATATTCTCTCTTCTATCCCTTGTATTCTGTTGGTGATGTTTGCATCCATGACTCCTGATCTCTTTCCTATGTTTTCTATCTCCAGGGTAGTCTCCCTTTGGGATTTTTTTTATTGTTTCTACTTCCATTTTTATATACTAGATGGTTTTGTTTAATTCCTTCACCCGTTTGGTTGTGTTCTCTTGCCATTCTTTAAGGGATTTTTGTATTTCCTCTTTAAGTGCTTCTACTTTTTTTTTTTTTTAACCTGTGTCCTCCTGTATTTCTTTAAGGGGAATTTAAATTTCTTTATTTATGTCCTTCTTTTTTTTTTTTTTTTTTTTTTTTTTTTTTTTTTTTTTTTTTTTTTTTGGTTTTTCGAGACAGGGTTTTTCTGTGTAGCTATTTGTGTCCTTCTTAAAGTCCTCTAAACTCATTATAAAAAGTGATTTTAAGTTTAAATCCTTCTTTTCTGGTATGATGTGGTGTCTGGACTTGCTATAGTGGGAGAACTGGGTTCTGATGCGGCCAAATAACCTTGGTTTCTGTTGCTTATGTTTTTGCCCTTGCCTTTGGCCATCTGGTTATCTTTAATGCTACCTGCACTCACTGTCTCTGACTGTAGCCTTTCTCTCCTGTTATCTTGCTTTTGTCAGAACTCCTCAGAGTCCAGCTGTCTATGTAATCCTGTGATCCTGAGCTCCTGGTGGAATAGCTCCTGGGACTCAGGTTGCTTCGAGGATCCTGAAATTCTATGATCCTGGGCATGTTAGAACTCCTGAGAATCCAGCTTCCTCAACTGCTCTTAGTGCAGTGGATTCTTTGCTGCTGTGAGTGCAGTGGTTCCTCTGCTGCTCTGAGTGCAGTGGTTCCTCTGGAATTTGTCAGTATATGATGTCTTCAGGGGAGCAGATACATCTAGGAGTCTGCCCCAGAAGAAAGGATCAAGTGAGGGGAGGAAGGGAAGTGGTATTCCAGAGGGTGGGGGTTTGGGTGGGTGATGTGTCCTGAGTGCCCCAAGCTCTGGGCTGTATCTCTGTTCATGAGAGTTCTTACCTGGTGCTCTGATTACAGTGTTTCCTATAGAATGGGTCAGGATACGGTGTCTTCAGGGGAGCAGACCAAGAAATCTTTTAAAGTGCATTGTTTTTAAGGTTTGTTGTTGTGTTTTGTTTGTTTGTTCTTTACCAAATTCTATATGCCCCTCCCCACTCTTTTTTTTTCTTTTTTTTCAAAAAGCTTTCAGGACATTTAAGTTGTGTATTTGGTCAGTTTCCCCAGTTGCTTAAGGACCGATGTACTATTAGTAAAACCGCAGCGTGGTTTAAAAATTCAGAATAAAGAAAAGTCACATCAGAAGGCCTGTGTTCCAAATGAAGGGGATAGAGGATGAAATTTTTGATATCTGCTTGTAGGAGGTGGGAGGAGTAAGGAGAGGAAGAGGAAAAGTAAGAGGAAGAACGAGGTGAGGTAGAGAGAGAGAGATGTAGGAGGTGCCATGGATGACCACTCATGTACCATGTACCGGGAGCAGTCCTGGGCAACAACTTATATTTAGGTTAGTTAATTGGGAAATATTTATAATTATGTGGGCATTACCAAATATAATTATTGAGCATTACCAAATATATAAAGCCCTTGATTAGTATTTAAGCATTAGAGTCTCATTTCCTACCAGGCCCATGTGGATGGTGGGATGGTCTGGGCAAGGCTCCTACGCTGGCGTCTCATGAAAATAGGCTGCCGCTGCTTGTGGACACAGGCCTTGCCTAGTCAAAAACATGGAGGCCCGGATTCACAAGACAGATTGGGTGCCACTGTTTTAAAATATCTCCCACAACATCTGCTCATTCCAGAAAACACAGATTCATGCTTCTCTAGACAGTGTTTGATGACAAATGCTGCTTTGAATAGCTTAATACCTTAAGTAAAGCACCAAGAAAACACAAGGTAGTGATTAATGTGGCTGTGCTCTTTGCCACCCTGGATAAACACGTCTTGTTCTCTGTAATGGGCACACTCTTCCCTTCGCCACTCCAGTCCAGACTGTTTGCCATACCCCACCTCTCCTCTTGTCCAAGTTCTTATCCAGATTTAGGATCTAGTACTGTGGTGAATTTTGTGTACTGAAGGATTGGGATAGGAAGAATTTCAGGAGGCTGTAGGAAACAGCTTGGAGCCCAGATGGGAAAGCACTGGAATTTTCGGGTGTGTCTCTTAGCTTGAGCCTCCCACAAACACATCACCATTGGGCAACTTTGTTTCAGATTCTTGGCTACAACTCCAGACTTTATACAGCAGAAACACTGAGATGAGCCCAGCAGGCTCTATTTGATTAGGCCAGCAGGTGAATCTGAGACAGGGCTTTAAAAAAAAACAGGTTGAGGGACAGGTGATGACTGGGATGACTATACTGAAGGGTGACTCTATGGAGAACTACAGGAAATAACCTGGTGCCTGTTCCCAAGATGCTATAATCCTTCATCAAGGGCTTGTGTTGGCCTTCCTGAAGTGTCATGTTCCTTCCATAGTAATATTAATTGTCCCAGGTCCAGTGACTGCTCTCCCTGTGAATAAGGGTTTCTTGTTTTATTTCAATGGGTTAGATTTTTGTTTTTTACTTGAAAGTGTATTCATTTCAAAGGAATCTTGGAATGTAAATTGTTCTTTGTTGTTCTTTTTCTGCCATAAGAAATTAAAAAGCTCAGGCAGATGGCTAAATTGGCTTTTCATTTAAACTGTACTTTATCTCTCTGAGAATGCTTTTCCACTGAAAGACCTGTTTTTCTTTGTTAATTAGTGTTTTCTAAATTTTGCTGGAGGACTTGAGCTCAGTCAGAGTGTGGTGTGCTAAGGACTTTTAACTTTGGACATCATACTTGGTAAAATCCAACCATGGAATTTTTAAAGAGCTGCCAGGAAACTTGAGGACCCAAAGATATTTGCATATTGCATAATTCATTTTTTAACTCAATTTTTCAATGTAATTTCCCCTATCAGAGAAACACTTGTTATTGGACCATTTAGGTTTTTAAGTATGCTACCTTTCAAGATATTTTTACCAGTGTCTTAGAAAATGCTAATCCTTTCTTTCCTTCTTTCTGTGCTCTTCTTCTCTTTCTCCTTTCTTTTTCTATTTTCTCTTTCTAAAGTCAGAAAAGGCTTTTAGTTTCTTTCTATTTTTTTTTTTTTTTATGTCTGTGAATGATATCTTTCTTGGTACCTCACTCTGACTTGTAACTCACTGTATAGTTCAGGCTGGCCTTGATCTCACAGCAATCCCACTGCCTCAGCTTTCCAAGATCTGTATTAAAGGCATGAATTACCATTTCTGTGAAAACAACAACACCCAACAACACCCAACAACACTTCTTTTGAAAAGAAGCCAGTGATGGTTAACTTGAAAGAGTTATAGCCAACACATTAGTCAGAAGAAGAAAGACTGTTGCTGGGATGTTGGCCCCCCCTTAGGAGGCAACATTGGGAACTTTAAGACAGAGAAGAAGAACCAGCACAGGTATATGTGCTGGCTCTAACATTAGAAAGAAAGTTTTTCTATGTCACTGTCACTTCCTTTTCAAGTTAGTCATGTCCTATTACTTGGGATAGAAAGTATTTTCTTTTGTATGTATGGGTGTGGGTCCCTTGCTCTGGAGGGTGTCCCACGACAGGGAGGGCTCGCTACTGTCTCAGGGCTGCCTCTGGCCTGCATCTCCACTGTCTATAG
Organism: Rhabdomys pumilio; assembly: GCA_030674055.1. NCBI lineage: Eukaryota > Metazoa > Chordata > Mammalia > Rodentia > Muridae > Rhabdomys > Rhabdomys pumilio. The sequence goes on from JANHMN010000022.1 coordinate 40,854,223, forward strand.
GTCTCTGACCCAGCCTGAGGCAGGTTGGGAGGTCGAGGCCAAAGGACACAGAGTACCAGCAGGAGGGGTCTCTCCCAGGTGTTGCCTCGGTCTCTCCACGCTGGGCTGGTCCAAGCCCGGGCTGGGCCAATAAGGAGCCCGCTAGCTGGCAAGGAGGCAGCTTGATGTCCCAGGCAGGTTCCGGGAGAGCAGGGCTCTCTTCAAGTGTTACACCAGGATGATTCTTGAGCACGCGCGCTTTACTTCCCCTAAATAGAGCCCTTATATACAGTTTTGGGGTGGGTTAGGGTCTGACATCAGATAATGTCTATTGGCTTGACCTGAGAGCTTGGAGATACCTCATCTGCATACGGGAGAGCCTGAGGGACTGTTCCTCGTGACTGACTATCATAAACCTCTCTGTGGGAGGAGTTATTGGAGGATTGAAGCTAAGTGAAAAGAACCAGGGTCTGGGAGCAGAGCTGAACTCCTGCCGTCCGATAAAGATTCTGGGGTTCGAAACTCATGCTCAACCAAACACCCAGTTGCTTCTCACAGCCCACTGCCCTACATATGGGTGTCTTGCCTGCTTGTGTCTTTGTACCAGCCTTGTGCATGCTGTACCTTCAGAGTCCAGAAGGCTGTATTGGATGCACTGGTACTAAAGTGGGGAGCCACTACAAGGGAATAGAACCTATGTCTTCTTGAAGAGCAGCAAGTGTTTTAAATATAGCCATTTCTCTAGCCTCTTGAGGCTTATTTCCACTGAAAATCAGATTTTTAAACATTTTCAGTGCTGTCAAGGAGCAAGAGAAATCTATATGTAACACGAACTGAATCTCACTCAGAAAATGAGAATCCTAAACATAATGTTTACACTTTTAAGTGTAATTCATCTGTATTAACTATGTGGTATTTATATTAAAATACCATAATTTATTTATCTATTTATATGGTAAAAGATATTTTGTTTAAATTCAGTTTGTATTTACATAATTAATGAACATTATATATAATGTCCTTTTAAAATAATTTCTTGTATTTTTGAGATTATTATATAATTACATTTCTCTCTTCCTTTTCCTCCCTTCAAGCTCTCATATATTTCCCTATTTGCTCCCTTTCAAATTCATGGCCTCTTTTTTCATTAATTGTTTTTACATATATATATATGCATATACATATGTATTCAAAATGTAACAATATACCTTGCTAAGTCTGTATAATGCTACTGCACGTATGTTTTCAGGGCTGAACATTTAATACTGGATAACCAGTTGAAGGAACCTTGTCCAGACCTCAGCATTCTTTAGCTACCTACATAGTTTTAGAAGAGCAACTGAGTAAAATTGGAATCCCTGGGTACGATCTAGCCAGATGGATTTCCAAGTGGTTGTGTTGTATCTATTAATATTTCTACTAGAGTATATACAATTTTCCTTTTTATTAGGTTTTCTGTTTAGGATACCATATTGGTGAGATTTCTCAGGTAAAGCTTTCCTGTCATAAACAAAAGACACTACCTCAAAGCATATTTCCTGGTCTTCTGGCTCTATAATCTCCCACCCTGAAATGTTTCCTGAGCCTTAGGTGTAGGGGTTGTGTTGTGTTGTAGATATATCTATTGGGGAGTGGGTACCCATAGTCAGTTGTTTTCTGTAATTGTCTCTTTCTGCTGCAGAAAAAAAAAAACAGCATCTTTGATAAAGGGTAAGTGCTCATCTATCTATGAGTAAAGAATGAGTATTTAGAATGCAGTTAGAAATTATGCTTGTTTAGAAGAGTAACAGTAATAGGTTCTCCTCAGTTGGCTAGGTATACAGTGTCTGGCTTGAATTTCTTTCTATTAAGCAGATCTTAAGTTCAGCTGGATGACTGTCGGTTACTTTCAGTGCCACTATTACACATTTTGGAATTTCTGTACTGGTTCTAGTGATTATTGTGCTATGTAGGTGTTCAACTGGGAAAGACTATTGATTACTTTTTTCCCCTTGGCAGCTTGCACAGCTCCTTATAGTACTATAAATACTCAGAGAGGAGGCTTCTAGGTCAGATCCAGCTCAATTTTTCCTCTGTCTGAAGTGTCTGATGTTTTCAGCAATAAGATCTTACCTTCTGTTTCTAGGAGCCAGCCAAGGGCAACAGCAGTAGTTTATATTTTTAGGGTATTTTTGGTCTCCTCTGACCAACAACTCAAAAGAAGGTTTTCCATGCTTAGCACTGGAATTTTGCTAGCTAGCTTATGGCTTTGAGTGGCATTACTTCATTTAAACTACTTACATATATAATTTATATGCAAAATTTTAAGTAAACATAAAATAATATGATTTCCTATGATCTTGTCAAACAACTTTAGTATTATGTATTCCTCCTTTTTTCTCTGTATTGCCTTCCCTCCCTAACCCCTCAGATATCCTCTCCCTCCACCCCTGCCTTTTGCCCATTTCCCACTGCAGCATCTGTGGTACATGCCTTTAATCCCAGTGCTTGGGAGGTAGAGGCAGGTGGATCTCTTTGAGTACAAGGCCAGTCTTGTTTGCGTAGTGAGTTTTAGGGCAGACAGGGTTACATTGGAAAACATCGGAAGAGATGGAGTAGATATTACTGTTTTTTTGACATGAACTACCAATAATTCAAGACTTTTACATTGCTCTTCATGATTGCCTCAGTCAGGTGGATATTAAGATTTCATGAGTGTGAGATTCCTTTTGGGGTCTCAATTCTGCTTCCTTGGTATATTTCTGTTCTGATTTCACATTGTATTACTTGGTACACATTTATAATAAATGCTGATAGCTGGTAGGCAGTGAGCATTATCATGTTCCTCTTCTGGATTATTATTAATTTTTGTCTTAAGCATTTGCAAAGATAAAAACTTGTTTTAAAATGACATGCTTCAAAATCAGTATATTGTGTATGATAGCTGTTAGAACTAAGTGGCGAGTCCCAAACAAATCACACTATGCATCAGGTCTCACATGGGAGGTTTATTGGGAGGGGAAGTAGAGGCAGCCTCTGAGAGAGGATGGAGAGAAGTGGGGAGCAGGGAGAACAAGACTTTTATTAAGCCTGTGGTGCATGAGCAAAGTGACATGCGACAGGGCCCATGGTACATGCGCAAAGGGATAGACACAGAAGAAACACTGTTGGGCTGCTAAAGATGATGTGTCTTGATGCTGGGTTCCTCAAGAGCTGGCTATAAAGATGCCTGATTGTCATGAAGTCACTTCTAGCTGTCCATGGATGTGCCTGATTGCCAACATTAGCTTATAACAATTTTGATTTTTCAATTAAAAATAAAAGAGGAAAGATACACACACACACACACATATATACATACATACATATACATATATACATATATATTCTTGGGATTGCATTAATGTGTAGAAGAATTTCAAAGAAAACATTCAGATTTGTTATATGTAATTTTCTAGTAGTCCGGTATTTTCTATTTATTAATGTGTCAGTTTATTATTCTTTGTCTTATCTTTGAGGTGTTTGCTGATTATTTTATACTGATTCACTAATGAATGCTTTACCAGGGTAAATTATTTGTTTGTGGTTATTCCTGAATTATCATAAAATAAAATACTAACATACATTTCAGGATATCTACCAGAATGAGAGACATATGTAGACATTGCTACATGAAGTTTTCTGTTAAAATATGAATGAGAATTTTTTAGATTGTTTTCTCTGCCAATTACTTATATGTGCTTACAATAAATATGCCTCTATTTGCTTTGTAGGTGACAAAATGCTAATCAGTGAAAGAGCCTATTGTTGGCCAAGAGGAATTGGTCGAAGCAGATCTGAAGGAAATTTGGTTGATATGGAAGCCTCAAAACCCTCAAAAAATCACAATACTACAGGTACAGGGATTTATAATATGATGTTTCTATGTAAATAAATCAAATAATTTCCAGTACATATGGAATGTTTGCCTCTAAAAAGTGCTATGGAACATTTACAAAATTAACAAGTGCAAGTGCTATCACAGAATGGAATATCATTAAAAATAAATGTCTTCTTAAGAAAGTACACTAATAGGGGCTAGACAGATGCCTCAGTGGGTAAAATGATTGCCATGTAACCATGAAGATAAGGCTTTGTTTTTCCAATATACATTAAAAACCATGCATGGGTGTGCATCTGTAGTCCCAGCACTAGGAATCAGAGATTTCTAACTAATCAAGTGTAACTAATCAGTGAATTCCAGCTTCAGTGCTGTCCCAAAGATAAGGTGAAGTATCATAAAGGAATACACCTGAGAGAGAGAGAGAGAGAGAGAGAGAGAGAGAGAGAGAGAGAGAGAG
>JANHMN010000022.1:40858530-40897838 GCA_030674055.1 Rhabdomys pumilio
AGAGAGAGAGAGAGAGAGAGAGAGAGAGAGAGAGAGAGAGAGAGAGAAAGCTCATTCACAGATTAAAACAGGTATCAAAAGAGGCACAAATTAACAAATGAATAGTATATCCTGCAACTGCAAACTTAGGGGGTGATGATAAAGATAACTAGGGACTGAAAAGCCTAATAATCTTCATAGAGCAAAATCCAATTGACCTGATACTAAGAGAGAAAAAAATAAGTTTTGAAAGAATGGGATTTGTGGTAATTAGAAAAATATTATTTTTGTTTTTCAAAACCTGTCTTATTAATTCTATTGTCTATGATGGCTTTCATTGTCCCTAAAGCAGTATCAAATGCACAAAGTCCTCATGTTTGGGATTAGTATTTCTATGAAAGAGCCAAACAAATCCTACTCTAAACATGAAATTATCCTTATGCTATGGGATGTATTATGAATGTTTTCTGTGTTCTTCTATCCCTTTTCAAGGATGTAATAACATGTTTCTGTGTCTAGTGACATCCTATCCTTTATCAAATACAATCTTTCAAAAGTCCAGTAAATTACTTTAGACAATAAATTCACAGGAAATCTGTTTTTTCAGCGTGTCTTTTGTGCACATACAAAATATATTGTTAAATCTATTAATAAAATGTTACCAGAAAATGAATAAATAATGATGATGTTAACTTAGAAGACTATTTTGAAAACTCTTTCAATTGCGTATGAATATGTTTGACATTTCTTAGATATCATTTGAAAAGAAACACTTCAAATTAATCTTTTGGATATAAAGAGATCAACAGGTCAATGTTTAAAAAATCTTGATGTTGCCTGTTTTTTCAGGGGTTTACTTTGGGTAAATAAAACATAAGATAATAAGGTATAACTTTATGCTAGAATAAGTAAATGTGTTAAATACACTATTAATGTTTGCAATATGTAACTATATACTATACTCAACATTCACGTACTTTATATTTTATGATAACTTAAGATAAAATTAATATATCTCTACTCAAAACAACTTTGTATAAAATGCCCCTTTCCTCATCATAAACAAATTGATACAATTTACTCTGAGCTTGCAGTAGACACTGCAGTAGACATCAAAAGTGGAAACCTAAAGTAAGTTTTGAGTTTTTAAGGTATGAAGAAATTAATCATGCTTGTATCTTAGACTCTTACTTCATTTTATCTTTGCTTTGTTTTTGTCTAAATGACAAGCATGGCAAAGACTAGACTTGCCTCACAACTGGCCAGATGCTTCTACTCTCCATGGTGATAAAGATGCCAAAGCTACAAATCCATTCTGGAGTGAACTGTCTGCCTCAAACCCATTTCTGGAGGACATCACACGGCTAAGAGATAGCAAAAGGAGAGATAATATGTCTATCTTGAAGGAAGATCCTTTTCTTTTTTTAAGACAAATAGAAACGGAAAATTCTTTTGATTCCTCTGGTGATGAACTTGACATGGATCAGGGGCTTAAGTCATCTTTCTCAAGGAAGTCAAGAAAGTCTAAGAGTGTTTCAGAACTCTTAGATGTCTTAGGTGATATAACACACACTCATCAAAGTATACATAGCTCTGACCAGATCCTAGTACAAGACTTAGAATGGCTTCAAAATGACCGAGAAGCATATAAAATGGCTTGGCTAAGTCAACGTCAGCTGGCCCGCTCTTGCCTAGATCTGAATACAATTAATAAGAGTCCTGGGTGGGCTCAAACACAAATTGCAGAGACCATTGCAGTTTGTAAATTAAATCATCAAGGAGGGTCAATCCAATTACCCGACTCAGACATCACGATTCACGTACCCCAAGGACACGTAGCTGTAGGAGAATTCCAGGAGGTATCTTTGAGAGCATTTCTGGATCCTCCACCAAAGCTGAACCATGATCTCTCCTGTACTGTAAGTCCTCTCTTGGAAATCAGATTAAGCAACCTGAATACCATGGAAGCTATTTTGTTGGAAATGAAAACTGGAGCAGAAGTGAAAACAGATCCTCTGAGCCAAGTCATGACAAAAATGGTGTGTTTGCACAGCCTGGACAGAGAAGGCCCTTTCCAAGCTCTAAACAACTGTTATATCTACAAAGATACCATCCAAGCTAAGCTTCTTGATCTGAGCCACGTAATGTATATAGTAATAGCTGCACAAGCTACGATTATTCAGCCACCAGCTGCTACTATTTGGGATTATATCCACAAAACCACCTCCATTGGAATTTATGGACCCAAATATCTCCATCCAAACTTTACTGCTGTTTTCACTATTTACGGACACAACTATGTGCCAGAAAAGTTTACAGTCTCTGACATTAGAAAGGGTGGAAAAAACACATCTCCAGTTGTATTTCACCTCTGGGGGAAGCATTCATTTTCACTTGACAAGCCACAAGATTTAATTATTTCAGCTTTTTCATGTGATCCTGATTTTGAAGTAAAGGAAGAGGGAGAAAGAAAAGTAATTGTGCAAAGGCAATTGGAAACAGGTGTGGTAGTTCATCAACAAGTTTTCTTTTCTTCAGTTGACCACAGAGAGATGCACTTGTTTGTTTTCCGGGTTCAGGTAAAGCCCCCTAATGGAAAACCAGTCACACAGTTCTTTGTCACTTCACCTGATCCAGCCCCAAATCTAAAAAGGTTCTCACATCTGCCAGGCTTTTTCCAGGAGAGAGAAGACAGGAGAGTGCCTTTATTGCCAACGGGGCTTGTTAAGTATCCCACTTTCCAAGACAAAAAATTGAACTTTACCAATTATGGCGTCACACTGAAGACAGTACTGAGGCAAAGTAAGATTGACTATTTGCTTGAGTATTTAAAAGGGGACACAATTGCCCTTCTTGGAGAAGGTACAGTGACAGCCATTGGACAGTCCAAAGTGAAAGAGTGGTACGTAGGAGTCCTTCGAGGTAAGATCGGACTTGTGCATTGCAAAAATGTCAAGGTGATTTCCAAAGAGCAAGTGATGTCAATGTCTGATGGCAATTTAACAACCAAGAATCTTCTGGAACAAATTGCCTTGCCATTTAAAAATCTGACTTATATATACTCTGTTGTATTGACCTTAGTGTCAGAAAAAGTTCATGACTGGAAAGTTTTAGCTAATGTCCTGGGTTACTCACATCTGGCACAGGAAGATTTTGATAGAATTCAAGCTGATAAGGAATCAGAAAGGGTCTCTTACATTGTCAAGAAGTTGAAGGAAGATTGCCATGAAGACAGAAATACCAGGAAGTTTCTTTATGAACTGATTGTGGTGAGTATTGATTGAAAATAATAACAATAAATAATTAATAAAATAATAAAATAATAATAATTCATTTTAGAGAATTTGATAAACTTGATGATATTTATAACAAAAATGAGAGGTGAGATGAAAAATTAGAGGTCTCAAATATATTGAAGCGGTTGAATACCAAATAGGGAACTTTTTCTACAAGGTCATAGCTTTGGATTCATGATCTGAGAGTTAATGGTGATTTTTCTCAGAAAATTGGTCTGCAAGGATAATCTAAAGTTTGTGTTTGTGTTGGGCCTTTTTGTTTAAACTCAAGAAATTATTTCTTGTTTTGTCAAATATTTAGACAGCCCTTCAAATATCATAGGAACTCTATAACATGAAAATAAAGAAGAAAAATAAACAAAACTACCCAGACTTACCAGAGGCTCATTTTTGAGTGTTTGTTTTCTTCAAACACATAAGTATTATCTATTACTTCATCAGCTTAATATTCTTTTGTATGTAATAATACTTCATGACTCCAGTAATGATTCTGCTAATACTGTATTTAGTATTTAATAGAATTCTCAAGGGTCAACTCCTTACAGCATGTATTGATCCAACTTAAAAGCCTTGCAGAGAATTATAAACAACTGGTTTTAAAACAGAAATTCAATGTTATAGTAATAAAATATCAAAATGATATTTCTAAAGAACATTAAAATATGACTGTATGCATAGAGACAATCATTTCTAAGTGCTAAATGCTAATACATTCTTCAAATAGTGTGTATATATGTGTTCGGGGGTCTTAAAATGCTTTGTAAGTACATGTTAGTAAGTGTATTGAATAACTGTGAAAACAGTGCTCCTAGGTCCTAAAATGATGAATCAGACCGTGAGCAGAGACATGTAAAAAAGTAAATTTTAATAAATCTGAAAACAGCAGAGGAAAAATTGGTGAGTGAATTCAATCTGTGACATTAATAATAATTTTCATGTTAAAGAAATATATTAACAATCAAGAGCAATTAAAACAACCAGAGCTCCCAGGATCTAAACCACCAGCCTGGGAGCACATAGGGAGGGACCCATGGCTTCAGTTGTATATGTAGGGGAGCATGGCGTAGTCAGGCATAGGTGGGAGAGGAGATCCTTGGTCTCCTGAAGGCTGGATGCCCCAGTGTGGGGGAATTTGAGGGTGGGGAGGTTGGAGTGGGTGGGTGGGGGCACATCCTCATAGAAGCAAGAGAAGGGGGGATGCAATGGGGGTTTCTGGGTGGAGGGGTAGTGGGGAAAGGGGATAACATCTGAAATACAAATAAAATATCCAATAAAAATAATTAAAAAAAAAACTTTAGAGTTATAATGTCTAGTTGGCTAGTGGACATTTTGTTATGTTATGCTGTGTTCTCAATGACTATGGGCCAAGTGACTGAATAGTAGAAACTCTCCTGCCCAGTATAAGCCACACATTCATTTTATAATATCTTCTTTTTGTAACTTGGATGTTCAGCACAGACTCACAGAACTACAAACAAAAAGTTGAAAATAAGTTATCTTGGCCTAATGACCTGGACGTATATGTCTGATCATACCAGAAGGTTGAGGATGGAATAATAAATCAGAATAACCTGATTAAACAATCTGGTGGAGACCCATTCTACTAATGCTAAGCCTCAGTGGTGCCATTAAGACTCCCTTCTGGAAGAGGCTTAGGCCTGGCCATCTGTTAGCAAAGCAATTGATCCTTCTGGTATAGAGCTGAATATTTAAACATTCATTGTGTAAGTATAAGTTTTTCTTGCTCTGTGTCTTGATGGGCCAGATTGAGAAGTTAAGAGTGATTGCCTTTGTCTACTTAATATGTGATATTTCTGAAAGTCCTTCAGCATGTGATTTTTATCTTAATTCTAGGAGATTAGGCAGAATGCTATTGTCACCATATCCATTATAAAAAGCATTGCAAAATTGTTCTTTGCCATGGTAAAGCCATGCCACAAAAACTCAAGTGTACTTTGGAGACCTGCTAACCTGGCATTGCTTCTCACTGGGGCCACCACTTATCAGTATAAATAGAGGGGTCAGTAGAACTTCTGTCTACAGTTCATGAACTGTACTTCTATCTATAGATCTCATGGGGATATACAGGGGGCAGTTTTTATTAATTTAGTTTTATTTACTATTTCATATTGGTAGATAAACCTCCTGGGTATCCTTACATAATGAGGAAGTGCCAAGCATGTTTACAGACTTATCTGGATCTTATCTGTGTATATATATATATATATATATATATATATATATATTCCTCAAAGCATAAAAGAAATTATAAGACTTGCCTGAAACAAGGTAGAGATGTGAGCAATAAATGAATAAATGAAGAAATAGTCTAATAGCATTTCACTTTCTCGTTGTACGGAGTGCTCACCTTTATTAGCTTTTGGTTTATATTAACAGAATCACATTGGTAGTGATTTAAATTCAGAAACTTCTGTAACTTTGTTCAAAATTAAAGGAGTATCATATGTCTTAAATAAACATGATTCTAGAAAAAATTAAATTACATTTTCTATTAATCCTCGTAAGGGAAGGATTAAGTTTTTTTGAAAATGAGTAATTACTTCTAGATTCAGAAATTATTAATTGTTGGAGTCATAGGTACTGATGAAAGGGTGGATATTGTTCAATTAAGAGATTAAGACATATATAAATAAAGTAACTTATCCATGATCCCATGGTTTGCTGCTGAGGCTGTAAAAACTCTAACTCTAGTATAGTTGTGATCACTGTAGTTGCTTGTTGAATTTTCTCAAATATGAATCAGCATTCTGAGTTTAAAAACCTCAACTATATGTGTGATTGGGAAAGGGATTCCAATTTCTAGAATACATAATGTAAATTATAGTTCAGAGGGAAAAATCAATGAGTTGTTTCTAAATATGATACATACTTGCTGCCCCAGGCTCTGCTAAAAATGGATTGCCAAGGGTTAGTGGCACGTCTTATCCAAGAGGCTGTTATTCTGACTTCAGCTGTAAAGCTTGGAAGAAGCTGGAGGGAACTTGCTGAGAAGTCTGCAGGACTTACAAAGCATCAGATGCAGGCATATGAAAATCCTCACCGAGGAAAATCTGGAGATGTTTCAGCAGAGGTAAGATTTTCATATATTCCATTTAATGATGACAGACTATGGGTAAGTAAAGAAAATGAGAGTTAGTCTTCTCCATATTCAATGAATTAATTGAAAGAACATTCAGGGGATCTACTAACTACTAGGATTACATCTAGGTAATCCTGTTGGAAGTGTCTGAAATATATGGTCCTCATTCATTAAAAGCACATTCATATTTCTCTTGTTGGAGTTCATATTAGCATGGCTTTTGATTAAATTAATCTATTACATCAGGACAGTGAGGACACAAGGCCAAAAGAATGGAAGTCATAGAATAGGTATATTTTGGAGTAAAGCAATAATAACAATCAAGTCAACCACACAAGATATACTAATCAATATCAGTATACAAACTTAATCATTTATGACAAATAATAAATGTTTGATGATGAATATGAGGAGAGTGTATGATGTGGCGCCACTGGAAATGGCTGACAAGTGATATGAAAGAGCCATGTTACCTCTTGGAATTCTATACACAATAAGAACTATAAATGCCATACACAGAACAAAAGCATTTAATACAAAGATATTCATTAGAAAACTTGCTTTTATCAGCAGTATTATTACATGGATTCTGCTATGCATATAGCATATACATATTACTTCAGACTTCAATAAAAGCAATGTGATCCAATTTTCATTGAATTAGATAAAAATACTTACAGTGATAAAATAGTTTTAAAGTGAAAATATATTTTTAAAATGTTAAAACTTCTTCAAGATATTTTAGTTAAGGCCAATATTCTCTGTTTTGAGACGGTGATATTAGAAGCACCAGCTATATGTTCTTTAATCATTTTGAGTAATAATACAGGTGAATATTTACTTTTGAGATTCTTCTTTCTGTGAAGCAACAATTCTGTTAGGTGACCAGGTTGCAGACTTTCCATGAGGTGTTCAGTCAGTTAATGCCTTCCAGCAGGTATCATCTGGACAGCTACTGAGTCCCTGAAACCCAGCCCACAGGCAAGGACTTGTAAACAAAACTCTATCCAGGAGTGTCTACAGACTGGACACATATGTCCTACTTATCAGCTACATGTATGTCTGTAACCCTGGAAAGGAATTACAGACTATTAGTAAGCAGACTCTAGCATGAGCATAGCACACAAGATGACCACAAATGTTTGATAAGTGGGTTGAAAAATCAGGATGAGAAAAGAGTATTATGAGAATTGTGCTGCTCTGGTCCTGGCATTTCAGATAACCAATTACAAACCTAATTGAAAGCTTCACTTCTTTTGTCTGCAATAGGGCCTTGTTTTTTAAGAGTTTTGTTTAGACTTACCAGAGGATTGTTTACCCTACCAGCCCTCCTAAGCATCTGGATTCTCTCTAATTGTATTTATTGTTTGTGTTCCTAAAATCTTGATGCAGGCCTATTTTCCATTATTTACTTTCACACAGCCCAAATCATAAGTGCCTAAGTCCATGTCTGAGACTGATAAAATCTCAGAAGCATTAGAAAAAGCCCCTAGATGTTTTTTAGAGGCAACAGTTAAATTCCTTGTAGCTAATACTAACAGCTAGTGTCAGACCCATGTTATCACCTAGGTAAACTCCAAGGCATTTTGGCCTGAAGCCATTCTAAATGTCCTATGGCAAATTTTACCTATTAGGCCACTTAAAGGGACAATACATGCTAATTTCCATATCCTTAAAATGTCCCTGAAGAGTTTTATTCTCCTTGAAAAGAGATGGATCTTAAACATGATCAATTTGACAATTCAGGTAGTTGATTTATAAGTAGTTCTGTGAAAGTACTGTGGGTGGATTGACTTTGGGGTGAGGAAACACTAGTTTAGTGTTCCTTTGCTGCTTTGTTTCTTTCCTGTCATTCATTCTGGCATGAGATCTCCTGGGATGTCGATACCCACACTTGCCTGTTTCCCTCTTTTTCAACTTGTTTTTCTTCATTTTGTTTACTTTTAATATATTCAGCAATTACTTTGCACTTACCCGGACTGGGCACTGCTTTAGGAATACTATAAAAAGTATGATATTTTAAACTAAAAAAAAACATATGAGGGCCAAAAAAATTTCACCTAGCATGTTAGTAAATTAGCAAGTCCTAAAGCTAACTGTACAACAAAGACCTTTTACTTCAAAACAGAGCATTCAACTCTGCACACCACTTAGAATCCAACAGATGTGTTCAGGGCTGGAGGCTGAAGCTACTCACTTCCTCTTTTATTTTTTATTTTCCTCTTTTCAAATGATTAACCTGAAAAGGGGATTAGAAACTCATAAAATTAGCATATGAAAAAAACAGTTGATAGAAGCACTGGAAGACCTTCCTCCTGGCCACAGAACTTGTGTGAGGGGAAAAACAGACTTCAGAAGTTGGAGGAAGATGTTTCACTGACTCTCATGACCTAGGGCTATAGCTTTTCCCAGTCCTCTGGCCTACTTCTCAGTAATCTCTATTTCTACCACTATGCCTATGCCCCTGGTACAGTTCTTTCTCTGCAATACAGGAACCTAGAAACCTCAGCCTGTTCTCCCAGGACTCAGATGGGCAATAATGGCGTTATGTTGCTTCCAAAATTAACCTGATCTTTTTAATCAAGCCTCGAGCTCTGGTTGGTTGGTATTGTTACTCTCCCCATGGGGCCACAAACCCTTTCAGCTCCTTCAGTTTTCTCTCTAACTCCTACATGAGAACTCCATGATCAGTTCAATGGTTAGCTGTGAGCATCTGCCTCTATATATGTCATGCTCTGGTAGACCTATAAGGAGGCAGCTATATCAGGCTCCTGTCAGCATGCATTTTCTGGCATTCATATCAGTGTCTACCTTTGGTGACTCCACATGAGATAGATACCCAGGTTAAACAGTCTCCAGATGATCCCTCCTTCAGTTTCTATCCTACACTTTGTCTCCACATTTCTTCCCATGAGTATTTTGTTACTCCTTCTAAGAAGAAGCAAAGCACCCCACACTTTGGTCTTCCTTCTTCATGAGCATCATGTGGTCTGTGAGTTGTATCTTGGGTATTGCAAATGAAAGACCCCCAGGGGACCCTCCCTCAAGTCTGGACCGGCATGCACCCAAGGACACACGAGAGACCTCCTTGATGCAATTGCATAAGGTAGTTTAATGGCAAGGGCCCTTGGGCCGGAACATATCTCACACAGGAGATAGAGGATCCGACCACGAGCCCCAGAGGTTTGGGCTATTTAGGGGTAGGGGTAGGGAAAGGCGGGAAAGTTTGTGGAGGTTACACATGATTGGATATTTCAAACATCAGCAACTTGCAGAAGTGGCTACGTGTGAGCTGGCAGGATGACTAATTATCTTTGACCATGAAACCTTGGATCTCCTGGACAGGGAGGGGGGAAGTAGGCACCAGGTGGCCCATCACTCACTTGGGCTTGTCTAAACATGTCAGGGTATGTCCTTGTTGGTCCCTTCATCTTCGGTCACTCTGCCCCTGAAGGAACTGGTTATATTATTATTATGGCTAATTGTAACAAGTTGTTGGTGGTCTTTGCTGACCATGAATTTCTGTTTTTGTTTCAAGCTGCACATTTCAAATTTTGTCCTTACACAAGCTTTTGGGCTAATATCCATTTATCAGAGAGTGCATACTATGTATATTGTTTTGTGATTGGGTTACCTACTCAGGATAATATTTTCTAGTTCCATCCATTTGCCTAAGAATTTCATGAATTCGTTGTTTTTAATAACTGAGTAATACTACATTGTGTAAATGTGCCACATTTCTGTATCCATTCCTCTGTTGAAAGACATCTGGGTTCTTTCCAGCTTCTGGAAAAGAAGCATGTGTGGAGCATGTGTCCTTTTTATATGTTGGAGCATCTTCTGGGTATATATCCAGGAGTGATATAGCGGGGTCCTCAGGTAATGCTCTGTCCAATTTCCTGAGGAACCATCAGACTGATTTTCTGAGTGGTTGTACCAGCTTGCAATACCAGCAACAATGGAGGAGTGTTCCCCTTTCTCCACATCCTCACCAACATCTACTATCACCTGAGTTTTTGATCTTAGCCATTCTGACTGCTGTGAGGTGGAATCTTAGGGTTGTTTTGATTTGCATTTCCCTGATGACTAAGAATGTTGGGCATTGCTTTAGGTGCTTCTTGTCCATTCAAGTTTTCTCAGTTGAGAATTTATTTTTTAGCTCTGTTCCTCATTTTTTTTGTTTTTGTTTTTGTTTTGTTGTTGTTGTTTGTTTTTGTGAGACAGAGTTTCTCTGTGTAGCCCTGACTGTCCTGGAACTCACTCTGTAGACCAGGCTGGCCTCGAACTCAGAAATCCACCTGCTTCTGCCTCCCAAGTGCTGGGATTAAAGGCATTCATCACCACTGCCCAGCTTCTGTTCCCCATTTTTTAATGTGGTTATTTGGTTGTCTGGAGAAGAAATTAGGGAAATGACACCATTTACAATAGTCACAAATAATATAAAATACCTTGGTATGAATCTATCCAAGCAAGTGAATCTCTGAAGAAACTGAAGATCACAGAAGATGGAAAGATCTCCCATGCTCATGGATTGGCAGGATTAATATAGTATAAATGGCCATCTTGCCAAAAGCAATCTACAGATTCAATGCATTCCCTGTCAAAATTCCAATTCAATTCTTCATAGAGATAGAAAGAGCAATTTGCAAATTCATTTGGAAGAACAAAAAGCCCAGGATAGTGAAAACTATTCTTAACTATAAAAAAACTTCTGGGTAAATCACCATCCCTGATGTCAAACTGTACTACAGAACAATAGTGATAAAAAACAAACAAACAAACAAACAAACAAACAAACAAAACCTGCATGGTACTGGAACAGAGACAAGCAGGTAGATCAATGGAATAGAATTGAAGACCCAGAAATGAACCCACACACCTACGGTCACTTGATCATTGACAAAGGAACTAAAACTGTCCAGTAGAAAAAGGACATTTTCAACAAATGGTGCTGTTTCAACTGGAGGTCAGCATGTAGAAGAATGCAAATTGACCCATTCTTATCTCCTTGTACAAAGCTCAAGTCTGAGTGGATAAAGGACCTTCACATAAAACCAGATACACTGAAACTAATAGAAGGTGAGGAAGAACCCCAAATACCTGGGCACAGGTTCCTGTACAGAACACCAATGGCTTATGCGTTAAGATCAAGAATTGACAAATGAGACCTCATAAAATTGCAAAGCTTCTGTAAGAAAAAGGACACTGGCAATAGAACAAAATGGCAACCAACAGATTGAGAAAAGATCTTTACCAATTCCACATGTGATAGATGACTAATATTCAATATATACAAAGAACTCAAGAATGTCACTTTTTCAAATAAGCAACAACTCAAATTATCTTCTAAGTTACTACACCTACTTTATTAAAGCAAAACCATAATGTTTAGAACCAATCAAATGTATATAAGCAAAACACATTTTAAAATTATTTTGTAGGTTTTTAAAAGACTTACTTTTATATTATGCATATGGATGGATGTTTTGCCTGCATGTTTGTCTGGTGCCTCTGTAAGCCATATTTGGTATCAGATTCCTTGGAACTGACCTTATAGATTGTTGTCAATCTTCATGTGGGTGCTGGGAATTTAACTTGCATCCTCTGTAAGAGCAATCAGTCATCTTAACCTCTGAGCCTTCTCTTTAGCCTATGGAAACACATTTTAAAGAAAATGTTTCTTTCAGAAAATATAGTTATAGTAGTAACTTATATAGTAACTTTTTTTTCTGTAAAAGTTAATATTAATTAGTTAGTATTGTCTGCTTCTGGCACCCTTATTCTCTTACTGGGTTTCCTCATCCAGCTTTAATATGAGGGGAGGTGCCTAATCTTATTACAACTTAATTTACCATATTTGGTTGATATTCCTGGGAGGCCTGCCCTTTTCTGAAGGAAAATGGAAGAGAAGTGGAGGGAACAGAGGGGTCTGCAAGGACAGGAAGGAGGGGAAACAGGGTCAAGTTGTAATATATAAAAGAATAAATTATGTAATAAACAATTTCCTTGTAGTTTTTCTGTGATATTTAAATTTTTAATTTTAAAATACTAGAAAAATATCACAATTTAAAAGTCTAATTTTACAGAAAGAAGATCAGCAGATTTCAGAGCTCACACATTCATAGCCCTGAGGCAGATCCTCAGCCAGCCTTCTGGATTGTATTAACAAATGTGACATTAAATTCTCTGTAACTCTCTTCCATGGACTCTCTAACAATAAACACCAGGTTCCTCCTTTACTATTCACTAAACACCCTGAAGGTTCATTTTGCACTTTAAATTGCCTCTGCCCACTCACTTCTTTTCTATACAGGCACCAGCAGACCTTTGGAGGGGTAGTTCCTTTGGCATGTCACACTGGGCCACTGTCTCCATGGAGACTCAGTAAAGCTAAGATGCTTAATCACCATCTGTTTTTCATCTCTGAAACTATTCACATGGAGAACACTATAGCCAGTCAGGTATAATTCTTTTTGCAGTCACTTTTTAGTGCAAGTTTAATTCCCTCTTGTATTTTCTGGAAGCAATCTTTGTTTTCCCTTCCTTTCTGATATACATCTGGAGTGCTCAAAACATTTTATCCTATATGTTGATTAAAAATGAGAATGTAGAAACTGTTGTGATTTCTCATTAGTTTAAATACTTATCATGCAACATAAGGACCCTAGTTATATTTTTGTAACCCATTTTAAAAAGTCAACCATGAAGATGGAGATAGGTAGATCTCTAGAGCCTCTGGGACAGCCTACCCAAACCTAGTTGCTGTGCTCAACCAATAACCCTTTCTCAAAAACCAAGATTAGGGGATTGGAGAAATGGCTCAATGTGTGAAGAGTGATTACTGTATAAGTATGCAACTGTAAGTTTAAATCTCAGCACTCATATGAAAAACAAAATATGGACAGGCAGCTTCATCTGCCTGTAATTCCAGAGCAGTGAGGTGCAGAGACAGGAGAATCATTGGTACTGGCTGACTGTCAGTCAAGCTCCAGGTTTAGTGAAAGACTTTTTCTTAAGGGAATAAGTAGAAGCGTGTGTATGGGCATACAGTTGTAGAGGGAAATTTTCCCCGCAAGTTGGGAGGAGCTAAGGTGGGAGGAGTAAGGAGGGGAAGAAGAAGGAGATAAGGAGAAGAAGGACAAGGAGGATTGAGGGGAGAGAGGAGACAGAGAGAGGGAAAATGGCAGTGGACGTTCGAATGTCTCTAGCAGTCAAAGGTAGTTGATATATCTAGGTTGGGTATTGGGTTACACCTCTAATTGTGTGGACATCTTGTTATTGAGCATTACCAGATATATAAAGCCTTTGGTTAATCATTAAGCATTATAGTTTAATTCTACCGGGTACCGCATGGATGGCGGGATGGTCTGGGTTTAGCCTAACCTTGTGGAGACAGCATAGAAGATTGGCAGAGCCATTTCCCACGCTAGTGTCTTGTGGGTGGCAGGGCCGGTGCTTCTGGCCCACCTGCACCGCTACTCAGGCCTAGAGAACATGGCAGTTCCCAAACTACAAGGCAGAACCGGTGCAGCCGCTTTAAATATCTCCCGCAACATACAACCTCTCCATGCAAGTGTTATAAACTATAGTCAGACAGACAGACAAATTGTCTGTGTATATGAAAAAAGTAAGTTTTTTATATGTAAATGAAGGTTTTATATAGAATTCACTCCAGTTTTGTATTTTTCCCCACTTATCTTTTTCTTTAGTGTTTTCTTCATCTATATTCCTATACTCTTAATAGACATTCTGAATCAATCAGTTCTTACATAGCATTGGCTCAGAAACTGCAAAGCATAAAGACTGAAGTAAAATAAGACTTTTAGTTTTTCTTTTTAGGATAAACTTAAGTTTTAAATAGAAAAAAAATTAAAGAAACTCTACTATTGAGCTACATCTCCACTGGGGAGTACATGATACCATAAAAATGAAAATAACTGTGTCAGTCATGTGAGAATCTTCTTCACATATTTCATTAATCTCTGCAAATAAGTAAGACATTAGAATCAACCTTTCTCTTACATGCATGTACTCTGAATATTAGTGGATTTATGTAACATTCAGAGTGCATGGTGACAGAGGCTTGAACCCAGTCTCTGTCACTCATGGTCCCATCCACTAATCTAGACAGAAGACAAATTTTTACAGAGTTGACTAAGCAACGCTCAAAATGATCAGAAGAAGATGGGAGGCACCCCTGATACCGAAGAATCACTAGCTTTTCAGTTACTGAGAGGACCTGAACTCCTATTAGCAGTAAGCTCTAGGAGTACACTGACGAGAAGTCATGTGTAGAGAAGAGAGATGTGGTATTTTTCCTGCAGTGACCCATAGGCAAGACTCTTCTGGTAAAGCCATCTCTCCTGGATTCCTGGTCCATTAGTCTGTTTGTTAGCCCCTGACTTTGGAAAAATTACTGAGTTTTTCTAAGAATTTTTTTTAACTGAGCCATATAGCACTACCTTTTCAGGTGCTTAGATGGTCAGATGATAAATATAAAATATTTGTGATATTTGATGAAAATTGTCATCATGAAACACATAGTATCTATTGTTTTGTTGAAGAGAAAGAGTGGATTTGACAAAGCTATGACCTTGAGTAATTTTTCTAGAAAAAGGAATCAAATGCAGCCACTTTTAGTGACATGATTGAATAAGAATGTAGGTAAGGAAAATGTCAGAGTGATTTCAGGGTCTTGGTACTGAGAAATTGGCAGGCTGTTAACATATGGAAAAAAGTGAGGAAAAGTTTTAGCAGATCTACTTTTCCTTATGGGCTTAACACTTAATTTCCTTGGAAAATATCTTTGACAAAAGATACAAGGGTTGTCCTTGGACCATTGGAATTATCTGGTTTACAGATAACTCTGAAATTGTTTATTTGGGTACTCTGTTGTCTCTTTATTTATCTAAATCTGGAGCTGTTGCAGCCTTGCTATATAAATCTTTGTTGTTGTGCAGTTAGACACACATTTGTTCTTTCTTAAAGAGGAAAGTATTCTATGGAAAGTCACCTACTAGTGACAGAGTATATAGAATATTCTCTCAGACTTCAGGCATTTGAATTAGAAACTTGGCACAGTCATATTTTTTATTTTATAAATATTTTTGGAAATAGGGTGTCACATAGAAGTTGATCGTAAACTTGCTATGCAGCTAAAAGTGACTTTGAACTTATTTTTTCTCAGCTTTTCACTGTAGCCATGGGCCTTATACATGTTTATGTGATAGTAGAGACTGAACTCAGAGGTCGATAGCCAAGCATTCTCTCAATTAAGATTTCAAGTTTTCTTTATCAAATCTGTTATTAGAGTGAAAGGGTTCTGTAGTCTTAGAAAACCAAATCTAGCTAAGTGTAAGACTCAACAGAAATGTTTTTCAAAGCCACCTGACAATAAAATAAATTTGTAGTGATCCTTTAGTGAAATGAAGGTGGATTTATGATTTATAACTCAGAGACCTCGATTCTTGCCTGGATATGCGACTGTGATTTTGTTACTAAGCCTCAAACTCAACAGTAATTATCTGTGATCAAGTACCTAATGTATGTGAGAAATTTTTACTTCTTTTGCTTTATGTGCCTAATGATGCTTTCATGGCATCTTGTAAGGTACAGACTTTCTTTGACAGCAGGAAAAAGTAAAAATTTTATCCAGAGAAAAATTTATAGCTTATCAAATATACTGGAGCTACACAGCCAAGAGGCTGACTTCCAACACAGCATGTGCACTTTTAAACCCTTGGCATCTTATTTCCCAGAACCTGATTTACTATTTACATAGGAAAGAATGGATTAGAGAAAGTTAATTTTTCCAAACTTTGACACTCAGATATGTCTTCAAGGAGTGAGGGTACCTATTTTTAAAAAGGCAATAAGGAGTCCCCCTAACTAAGAATTTACCTGTCAGGTTTCTATCTTATGATAGACTAATTTGAGTGAATGACTTGCAAGAAATGGATCCTCCATCATCATATAGTTCACTATCAACCCAACAAGGCCCCAAAGGGTATTCTTTACTGTAAACATAGCTGGCTACTCCCAGACCAATATTTTTCTGCTTTCCAAGAGAATCTTAGTTCAAATTTTAACCAAACATTATCTGTCTGGAAAAAATAAGATGCCCCAGAGGAGTTAGCTTGCTTGCTTGCTCTCTTCCTTTCTTCCTTTCTTTCCTTCCTTCTTTCTTCCTTCCTTCCTCTCTCTCTTTCTTTCTTTTTTATATTTTATTGGATATTTTATTCATTTACATTTCAGATATCATCCCCTTTCCCCATTTCCCCTCCCTAGAGAACCCCTATCCCATCTCCCCTCCTCCTTTTTGCTTTTATACCATTTTAATTACATGCAAGTATTAAAGTCAGTTCTAGGTTGAGGAACTAGCAATACAATATATGCAAATAGTCAAAAAACAAGCCAGACAATAAACACAAATAGTCAAAGAACAAGCAAGGCAATGAAAAACATTCCGTGATCACTCCCATGATCACTGTTTCTAAGGGCTTATCAGGATGACCAAAATATCTGAGCCAACGTCTCTGTCCTAGCCCAAAGTCGTTTTCATGTCTGAAGCCTACTTCATTGTTCTAGCCTAAAATATAGATTCTTGCCTGAAATTACTTTTTTTTTCTAGCCTAATATGTAGATTCCTGCCTGAGATTACTTCTTTGTTCTAGCCTAAGATGATGTTATGTTAGCAAAAGATAAAGTTGGTGCAGGATCTGGATTTCAAACAAGTGTTAGTACATGTGTTAAGGCTCTTTTAATTGTCAGGTTAAAATTACTTTTGTTTTTTTCTACAGTATTTAATGTAAGTTACATTGATTGTACAGTTTCTAATTGTGTTAATGTGTTAAAATCTGGCATGTCAGTTACAGAGCTCTATCAACCAGCTTTTGTTTTACTGCCCTGAGTATCACAGAACCTTGGTCTTCTGAAAAGAAGCTTGCAAGTACTGGAAGAAGTGAGTCAGGTTTTAAGCAGGAGCAAGAGAGAAGTGGGTTTGATTATTGCTGGTATAACAGCTTTAATTATATTAATTGCTGGCACCACTGCTTCTGCAAACACTTTGACACAAGAAGTAAAGACAGCTACTTTAGTTAATCATTTAGCAAAAAAATGTTACTAATGTGTTGAATATACAAGAGGATTTATATAAGCATTGGGAACAACAGATTGATGCTCTTTATCCTATCCAAATTATTGGATGGAGTTTCAGAGTTTAAGAGTAAGGAGCCATCTCGTGTGTCATGCCAAATACTATTGGATTCGTGTTAGTTCTAAAATATACAGTGGTAGTTATTATAATTAGGAAAAAGTTTAAAGACACTTGCAGTGTATTTGCCATAATTCTAACACCTCTTTGGATGTTTTAACTTTGCATAGTGAACTTATGAATTTAAAGAATGCTGCTCTGCTGAGCATTGATGTGGCAGATACTGCTTATAAAATTACCCATAGCCTGCAGTCAGTATTTTTATTTTGGTCAAGCTTCAAGAATGAAATATATATCTTAATCATGCTAGTTCTTTTTGTCCTGGAAATACTCTTATTCTTGCCCATCATGTTAAAGCTTGTCTTTAACAACATCAACATGTTGGCCGCCAAAGTACATGGCTTGAAACTGAAAATGGACCCCCAGACAGAGTTATTAAATTAACAACAGGCTGGCAAGCCAAGGAAGGGTAAGATTCTGCACAGAGCCTTACCAACCTAAGACATAAGTGCATTGCTTTGGATAATGCATATTCCTTGATGGGTAAGGAAGGCATTCTTATTAGAATGACCTAAGACAGACTCAGTCTTGTTTATGAAATAAAAAGGGGGATGAGGTACAGAGCTTTTGGGGCTCTTGCCAGGAATATGACATTGGCCAAGGACAAGAAAGTGGGTTTCAGGCAGGAATCTGACAGATTAGAACAAAGAAGTAATTTCAGGCAGGAATCTAGCTTTCTTTCTCTTTCAAAGAGAAAACAGTATTTACTTTTTAAGAGTATTTACATACTTAATAATCAGAGATGGCATAAGGTCTACCTGGATACTGAAAATAATGTTCTGAACATAGAAGACATATAATAATCATTAGGAAGGCAAGCATGCCTCAATACTCCTGCAGCTAATGGTACTTAAAATTAAATGCTGCTCCTAAAATTTTATGAGGTATGAGTAGGTGGATTATTAATCCTCTAGTGTGGCAAAATGCAATTACCCAAATGTAATTAAAATCCATTACATTCTTTATGTTATTTCTATTTTACGAGCTAAAAAGACAGACTGGAATGCTCAGTTCTGAATTGCTCCTATTCTTGCTGTATTTTGTCATCTGGTACATTACCTAATGAATCGTATTGGGTTCAAGGAATAAGTAACTTTATTGTTCTCATCTCTATTTTTATTTCATTTCATCTGGCATCCCACATATTGTGTCATCATTGGTTCCTTACTTTTACTGTATCCACTAATACTGAGAAGATAAACCAAGGGAAAGACATTATTTCTCCCATACATATACTGCTGCTTTGGAAAACCACTTAATTTAATAAACTAAATCCTCTGATGCTACTCTGTATGCAAAGAGAAGGGAGAACATGGATGAAAAATGAAGAGTGTTGTGCCTCTATTAACCTCATGTTTCCTACTCCAGGATGAGCCCATACTGCCAGGAAATTAACATTAAGAAATCTAAAGGGCTGGGGAGATGTCTCAGTGGGTAAAGACTTTGATAATAAGTCTGAGAATCAGAATTCTTAACTGAACCTCAGCTTCCATACAAATGCCAGTTGGGCATGGCAGCTGCCTACAACCTTAGCAGCTACAATGTAGAAAAAGAGAATCACTGGAGCAAGCTGATTAGCTAAACTAGGGGAGTGTATGAGAGAACTCTGTCTTAATATACAATGTTGAATATTGTCTATTGATCTCAACTTTTGGGTTTCACACACAACTATACCTGTATTGCATACTCATACACACATGGACACATATATACAAATGTACACCATATATACTTGCACACAAAAAAGGAAATCTGAGAGCAGAGGAGTATGGGTGGAGCTGTGCATCCAATGTTTGTGACAGAGATGTAAAGGCTGAGGGTATTTGCTCTGTGGTTAAGACTGACTCAGCAAAACCAAAGCCTCAGTCTTCCTTTTGATTTCTAGAGGACAAGAATAGTGTTTGATATCTTCAGTTAATCATAACATTAAATTTGGAAAATTATTTTTAAAATTTGGATAAGATATATGGCAAGAGAAATGTGGAGGTCATGTTAATCTACAACCCATCTTTGGTGTTTAACTTAGGTTGATATAAAACAAAAATTATTGACTCAACACATGTTATTTCTTCCATCATTTCCTGGGATGAAAACCTTATTTTCCCTGTAATTTCTCAGAAAATGTGAACCTTTTGTGAACTTCCTGGGGTTGTATTATATTTTCATATAGAATTTCACACAATTGATACATGTAAGTCATCTGCATTTTTTACTTTATATTTCTTCATCTTCTGGAGGCAAGTATAAATAAAATATAAATTCTGAAATTTAAATGTGGACATTTAATATTAATACCAAAGGATTTGGATCCAAGTCTCATACATTTTCTCCATAAGAGACAAAAACTGAATGGACCATTCTGAGGTGGCTTTGTGAAAGAAAAGCTTAATACAGAAAAGTTAGACACTGCTGTTATTCATTTACTAAAGAATAACATATTTCTTAAATTCCAGTATTTCTCTCACTATATACAGTTTATAGCTGTTGGCAGAACTGTGCTTTCTCACCTTCACGATTAATTGTCCCTTTAATTATGGTAGTGGTTTAGATGGGGACTTTTCCCCATAGGCTCATATATTCATTCACTATGGTTCCCAGTTGCTGGTGCTATCGTGTCTGTGGAGCAGGGAGCGGGGTATAGAACTTTTAGGACATGGAGCCTTGCTGGAAGAAGTTCATTATCCAGGGCAGGGTTTGAGAATGTATAGCCTTGTTGCATTCCAAGTTTGCTTTCCTCTTCTTCCCATGTAAAGTTGAGCTGTGATCTCTTAGTTTCTTGTTCCAGCTGCCTACTGTCATACCTCCACAACTATTATGGATATCTAGCCCTCTGGAATCTTATGTAAAATAAACTATTTTTTCTTAAATTGTTTTTGGCCATGCATTTTTATCACATGAACAAAAAAGTAACTAGTACAATTACTGATCTTCTTTTCAAAATGATTCAAGCATCCTTTTGCTTTATGTTTCTGGTTAATGAATGTTAATCTTTTTTCTTGAATTTTTTTATATGCTATCTCCTCAGTCTTCAATAATCTTAAATTATCTGGAAAAGGTAGGATTTAAACTACAAGTTGTTTTTCTTTATAGAATGCTTATTTTTATTTTTTTTCTTTAAAAATTTTCACTCACTTTCTACTGACTATTCCTCTGGTTACATATCTCTTCTTCCCACACTCAAATTCCATATGTGATCCATTTGCTTGGTAGTCTCTGTTTCTTTGTACTTTGTTATAGCCAAAGCATGTTCCCCTTTATACACCTCACACTGATATCTCAGGGTTACCACAGATAGGCCAAATGTCCGAATCCCTGCTTGCCTGTGTTACATGTTTCATTACATTACTTGATGTTGTAAGATGTAAGAGAGGAGACAGAAAAGTTTGACCTCTGTGTCATGGTGGTGAAATTTAACAGCCAGGTTTGTAAGAGGGGAAACCTATCAATCACTGCTGTTGCTAGTTTCCATAATATAAATACTCCCAGACTGGATAATTTTAATTTACCAATTTAATACTAAGTTCAAACACAAACACACACACACACACACACACACACACACACACACACACAGAGGTATACACACACACAGCCTGCTGTGTGGGGCTGGGGCTGTGGAACTGACTCCAGACAAGCCACTAGAGATCCTTTTGAGTCAGCTGTGAACCTGTTTTTGAAACATTATTACTGTTCTGCACTCTGACTCTACTCTGTCTATCCTTTGCTGCTTTATATTACTGGTATCTACTATAGTATACTTTAAAGTATAAATTTCTACACACCACCTTCTCTTCTTTGACATTTTCTTCTACTCACCTATTTTTTGATCACCATGAAGTAGATGATGTTCAACCATTGACTTCTTTCTGGTCATCTGTCCATCTTAAGTTCTTATCAGATAGCCCTGTCTGTTAGCTCACATTCCACAGGGCTAAAATGAGCTTCTTTATCTTGTCTCTATTAGAAGTTTACCTGTTCTCCTCCATATATAATAAAAAGTATTAAATGTAAATTGTAATATGGGTACTTTTTGAGATGCCTTAGTGAAGAAACAAGACTTGGGAATTATTGTACATATTTTATAGCTTTAAAATTTTAAAGCTCAAACTCTATCAAATAAGCAATGGAACTTCGATGTGAGCATAAGATACTGGCAACAAAGCTCACTTTCCTTACAGTGTATCACTCCCTGTCTAATGGCAAAGTCATGCCTCATGACAGAAGAGGTGGCTCATCAGATAAAAGTGTTGGCTGTTCTTGCAGAGTACTGTATTTGTTTCCCAGAACCTACATTGTGGCTCCCAACAATTTGTAACTCCAGTTCCAAAAGATTCAAAATCCTTTAATGTACTCTGAGGGTACCAGTCACACACATAGTCCATATACATACATACAGGAAGAACTCTCATACACAAAAAAGCAAAATAAAACCTTTTGAATAGAAAGTCATGTCTTTCTCACATTGATTATTGCAAGTCAATTGATAGACACTTCTTTAAATTATTAATTACCAAGTCATGTCTGTTCACCTATTTTGTGCTAATGTTGTCCAACTGACAGCCTTATTCCTATCTGTAAGCTTCTAAAAAAAAGCAAGAAACATGCTTATTCTTCATTTTATGCCTTGTTATAACAAAATTCTTGAAGGAATATATACTTGGTGAATCTTGACTTAGTAAGTAAACAATTAAGGGACAAAGATGTATTTACCATATTTACACCGTGTATGATTGTATTTTTTTACCATCTGGGTTGAAAGCCACTAGTGATTTTGTGTGTAGCAAATTGCATTTTATACTGAAGACAGATTCAGGCTTAGTTTCCTGCGTGGAAAATCCCATTCATATTTTTAGTTCAAATCACGAAGGTTATCTATGTCCTGTTGTTTCCATTCTAAGATTATTATGCCCATTTCTGTCTGAGTATGATTTAGAATTCAGGGGCTCTCAGATGAGTTTAAGGCAATATCCTCCCTTACATTTCTGATTAACTTAGGTACTCTTGGGAGCTTTCTTTGTATTTTCAAAAGACTTACATAGAGATCAGACCTTAATAATCAATCCATGTTCCTCTGAATTTCTAGGGCTGGCTGCCATGTTTTGTGCTCTGTACAAACTGGCAAATGTGAGGGGGTTGTGTAGTACTCTGTACAAAAGTATGGAGAGATGTAGGTTCTAATTTATATGTCATATAATTTATGTGTCAATTCACATGTACCTCAGGGCTTTTCTGTATATACTAATATACTGTGTTAGAGAAAGACAAGGCATGCAGAGCTTGTCTGCCTCAGAAAGTCAGTGGCAGACAGTTTAAGTGCCCATTAGTATGAAGTCACTGTTTTTTGCATCATAGTAAAGAATGTCAGAATTACCCACTTGAAATCCCCAACAGATACCTGCTTTCTATAGTGTTCTATGTTAATCTGTGCTATATCACATGTTACTCACCACTGCCAACTACTGCCTGTTGAAAATATTTCCAAATATATTTCTTTAACTCAGTCATAAGGAACTTAGAACAGTCTGAGGGGCCATTAAATATGCATACCATTATGCTAAACAGCACATGAAAAATTGAAAAGTATTATCTCAGCTCGTTGAGTATTAGTGACTGAGTGGATTCAATGTAGAATATAAGTTCAGAGCATGTACAGACCAGATAAATCCACAGAGATTAATCTCCTGTTTAGCACGTTAATCTCTTATCTAAGCAGTGACAATTGAGATAGAGCCTGACACAAGCTTCTATTAATATGGCTTAATTTGTCTTTCTTGATGAACTAATACTAGTACAGTAAGTGTAGGTAGTTTGTGTTCAACAAAAACTTTCAGAAAAGAGGATACTGCATTGTCCTTATTTAAGTGGCAGAAGATACAAAAATACCCATGAGCAGGATTGGTGAGGGCAAAGCTTTTGTACAAAGCTCTGAGGAAGTGGTTCTCAACTTTTCTAAGGCTGCAGCCCTTTAATACAGTTCCTCATGTTGTGGTGACATCAAGGCATAAAATTATTTCATCACTACTTCATAACTGTAATTTTGTTTCTGCTAAGAATTACAATGTAAATATTAGTGTTTTCTGGTGGTCTTTTGAATGTAGTGACCCACATGTTGAGAACCACTGCTCTAAGATGACTTCTGTTTCTTTATCTTATACCTTACCATGTCATGTCTTTGATAATTGCACGTCATTCTCTATTTTCCAGAATTTTCCTTTGCAAGAGAAGAAAAGGAATGAGTGTTCATGTCTCCTCAGAAATGCCAACTTGAACAAATAACATCATATTTCCCCCTTGAGCTTTTTTAATATAGACTGGAACAAAATATAATGGTATCTTATAGAGATTTAATTCTTTCCACTTTAATTATAGACTATATAGATGATAGTGAAGACAAGTGAAAAATTATATTCAATTACATGGAATATTAATGTTAATGGAGGTAATAGTTTAAGAAAGCAATCCTATGCAATATTTAGCTCAAATTCTACCACATTTTACAAGTGGTAGAATTACAAATAAGTCAAATTGATGAGCCCAAATAAGTAGTGAGTACTAAGGTTTACATTCCAAATATTCTAATTATATGTGTATGGTTTGTTATATTCTTAAAATAAATTCATGTTGACCTGTGTATGTGTCTGTATTCTTCCATTTGTCTTATTTGGTTTGCCTTTGTCTTCATTCTCTCTGAGCCTGTTGCCTTGGTAACCATCACTGTGTGCTTGTATGTGAAGCTTTCCTTTGACGCACATTTATTTCTATGGAAACAGTGATGTCATTGGTTTCGGCAGGTGCTCAGGGGAAGCAAAGTAAAGAAACATAGAATGTTGGCCTTTCTTTGGGTCATAAATGTACTATAAAAGTAAGTTTTCAAGGTAATGAACTGTAATTTTGCCTTTATTTTGAATTGATCATCAAGCTACAGTTTTGCTTGTATATAGATTTGGCTGAATTAGAATGAATTAAAAGTGCAAAGCATATTTGATAGCACATTGTCATGTTATGTAATACCATTAAACTCAACACAAATACATACTTGTAACAAACTTTAACCTTAAAAGTCAGAGAGTTAAAGGTTTATTTCAATTGTATTTGTTATTATAAAAATTATGGTGTTGATATGATGGCTTGGTAGATAAAGATTTGCCATGAAGCTTGACAACTGAGTTTGATCCCTGGGACTCACATGGTAGGAGAGAACTGACTCCAGAAAATTATCTTCTGACTTTCATATGCATCTGTGGCATGCATTAACTACCACCACCACCACCAACACCAACACCACCACCACCACCACCACAGACAATGAACACATACATAATAAAATTTTAATCATGCAAAGAATTTTATATTGACATGTACACTATATAGTAGATCAAGAGAAAAAAATTCACTCTTAAGCCGCCATTATATTAAAAAAAACCACAGGACATAGAAAATGGTTATTTTTTACAATATCAAAATTTCACATAAAAGGCATTTCATTTTAAGTCTTAAAAATATCTGTCTCTGTGCTCTCGCTCTCTCTCTCTCTCTGCTGCTGCTGCTTGTCTGTTATTACTTAAATCTATTTTCTTTTCTTTATAGACGATGTGGAAACCTGCCTATGATTTTCTCTATGCATGGAGTTCTCACTATGGAAATAGCTACAGAGATGTGTTGCAAGACCTTCAATCAGCTTTGGACAGAATGAAAAACCCAGTCACTAAACGGTGGAGAGATTTAACTGGAACTTTAATACTTGTAAATTCTTTAGAGATTTTGAGAGTAACTGCTTTCTCTACATCTCAGGAAATATAGAATGAGGCAAACTTGGGGAGCAATGAGAATGGTAAGGGGACATTTGTGGGGGGGTGTGAGACAGAGGAGAATGAACTCATAAAAATGTCTTATAGTCGGAAAATTAAGTGCACAAATCAAAGGTGGAAGACTACCCATGAGGCTAACATAAAGCAGATTTTCTGTGTTAAAAAAACGGTTCTAATTTTTGAAAAATCATACCACATAGCAAAATAGTGAAAAGGACAAATAATAAAAATGCATATTAAAAAATGTGTTCCTCTTTTTGAACATCTTTTAAGTAATTACCAGAAGGAACTATGACATCATAAAAATTGTCTTCATATATGCATTAAGAATTCTTGTCAGCTACTTTCTGCATCTTGGGAATATATCTAATTTGAAGTTTTCTCCCGTCATCAGAATGCAAAATAATCCTTTAGCCACCAGGATATTTAATACTGTTATTACAAACAATTACTATCACCAAAACACTTTCAATCCTAAGATACTGGCATCTTTCTGTGTGTACTCACATGAAGACATGCTCTGTGTGTGTGTGTGTGTGTGTGTGTGTGTGTGTGTGTGTGTGTGTGTCTGTGTGTGTGTGAACTTATCCCAAAGTGTGTTGTTACAAAACTTGTGGAAAACAAGGCTAAGGTGAGACTTGGAGTCAGTATAGATGTTAATGATTGGCAGAGTTGACACAAAATCATCTCTGTCCAATCATTGCATGGCTGCCATTGTCTTTGTATTTTGTCATTCCTTTACTTATTGTAGTTCTCTTAAAAGAGAGTGAATAATAAAATTAATGATAGGAATACAGATACTTGAGATATAAGATATAATGAGGAAGAATGTATGATTTCTGGCTTCAGCGCTATTAATGATAGGGATGGGCAATTAAAAAATGATAACATTAAATGTAAAATGACATCTACAATGACAGCTGCAACCAGAGAAACTATGAGACTGAAGATATCATATGAATGGGGAAGAGAGTGGATTCAGCAGGATTTTCTGAGAAGCAAATAATAACCCTGTGGAGGCTTAAACATTGCACCTGTCGTTGGCAGAGTAGGAGGGGTGGGAGCTAGAAATCACTGGATCCTTCAAGCTGTGGACAGAGAGCTTAGGGTTGAAGGGGATAGAGGGACAGGGATAAGATAAAGATGTAAAGGTAAAAGGACAAGACTGAAGGTAGTTGGAGAGGAGGCCATATTCAGGCCACTAAAACCTTTAGCACTTAGAAAGGAATAATATGCCTCAAAGGTAACTTGATAGGCTGAATAAAGTATTGTTTGTGGATTTCTGAATAAAACATGTTTCTTTTCTGTAAAAACTAAAAGCACAATCCTTTTACAGCTTTTAATATTCACACTGTAATGTGTTTGGTACGCTGGGGAAAGTATTTTGAGCTAGTGTTTAGAACAATCTTAATGACATTCACTATCTATTTGATGATGACACAGTCTGACCAAGGGCTTGTAGTTCAAGGACAAAATTTATTTTAGTTGAAAATAAATTCAGAGAGAAAAGAAAAAAAAATCAGCCAATTTGTTAGCCTAGGGCACAGTGACTTGAAATGGTGACTTTGCTTCCTTTAGAACATTGTTGGAATCTTATTAATGTGTCAGCAAACTTGAGAAGTTTACGAAGAGATAGCAAGGATTTAGTATCTGGATTTTTCCAGGCTGCAAGATCTAAGAACACAGAGACCTTGTTAGCTGGTCAGTGTAGTAAGATCAAACAGACAAACAAACAAACAAACAAACAAAAAACCCACCACCAACAAAACAATTTAGATTTGTACTTTGTGACATCTGAAGGTTGCGGTTGGGAATGTTCAGCAGTTTTAAAAAATAAAAACCATTTGGGTAATTCAAGGATGGAACAGTGGTTTAAATATCAACACACAGGTAAACCTCATGATTTCCCCTCCCTACCTCTCACATGGAGTGGGGAGGGCTATGATCAGGATGTAAGGTGAATACATAAATAAGTGGGGAAAAGGAAAATCTCATGATCTCTTATTCTATTTTTTAGGGGAATTTTATAAACACTTTCAGTCTGTCCTTTCAAATTTGTTTTTATGTATTTTTATAAATTGTTCCTTCTTTTCTGCATTTTATAATATCCTTGCTGTGATGCATTTTCCTAATCAGAATAGATTAATTCAGTAATCACAAACTGACTTTCCTACTTGGCAGGAAGTCATGGAATTAATAAGGCACTTACAGTCTCTCTTTGACATCATTAAAGCATCAAAAACTATTAATCTAAAACTTCTCCAAGCATTACAAAAATGGAAAGAGATTAGATGGTCCTTTTAGTTCCTCAGGCTTTTCATTTGATGATGCACAAATTAGTTTAGTCCCTAGCTTGGAATGTGGCAATTGTTCATTGAAATTCCCAAATTCTTGCCTTCTTTCTTCAGAAGGCTTCACATGAGTCCTCCAGAGAATTTCTTCAAGTGTACCACTAATTGTTTATACCAATCACAGACACAGCACATATGTGGTATAGATAACACTGCATAAGTTGTTAACTTGTACATAGCTAAGTTTGCAGAATAATGAATAAATAGATGCCATTGAACTGAAAAAGAGCTGATGGTAAACAGCTTTATATATGTGACATGAGTTTCTACATTTGAATTTTAGGCTATATTACTATATATAAAATATTTGGTATTTTTTAATGCCTAAGGAATATTTGAGGTAATATAAAAGTCAAAACTTACATCAGTGTAGGTTTTTGAAATTAAAATGGATTTTCTACTGTTTATACAAACATAATTAGAACGTCTTCCTATATGAACCATATGAACCATGTACCCATGTGGTTCTGTATAGAACATTGGGAAGGGATATATAGCCATAAGACAAAGTCTACACATCACTATCATGCTGAGTTGGAAAAATACAGAGACAGTGTTTAGAATAAAATAACAACAAAGTCTGGTTTCTTGTATGCATGTTTAACTGCTTTACAGAATATGAAGTGACTATTTATACACAAAACCTTGAGTTTGCACAGGTTTAGCACAGGTTTGCACAGGTTATACACATCTGATATCCAATGTATGTTAACATCAATTTCATTCATATTGCTGCAGAACACACATACACAATACATTTTACATTGATTTTTATATGTATACATAAATTTTACATTTAATGAGTAGTTTTTCAACTATTAGTACTAGTGTCAGTTTAATACAGAGGGGAATAGGGTGAAAAGATCAGAACTGAATAATAATTAGTTAAATCAAAGAGAAAACTTTGGCATGGAAAGCTTCCTCTTCAGGTTGACACTCCAGAAGTAGAGGGTTGTGGTTTCTAATCTTTGCCTAATAATCTAAACAAGCCTTTAGAGCAGTTACTCAGCCTTCTAGACTTAGGTTTCTCAGTAGTAAAAGAACCTAAAACCAGGTAACTGTGGAAGTTCTCCTTGCAGTTAAGTTTTTAAAAGTATATAATAGGCTGAACACATTGTGGTTTTATTTGTTTTGTTAGTAAAGAGAATGTTAAAAACAATAATTTGAATATAAAACATCCATATCAAAATGATAACCAGTGTGGATGATGTATAGCACATATATAACATACTGTATTGAACTTTATATCACTGAAGTAAATAATTAAAGGAAATGCTGAGAAAGAAAAATTATGTTTTGACTCACAGGTCATAAGTTTCAGACCAGTGTTTCATGGCTTTGTGTTATTATGCCTGTGTTGAGGCAGAGCATCATAGTGGATCAATGTGGTGGTGGAAAGCCCTTCACTAAATGATAGATGAGAGGGAAGCAGAGGCTGGAGGCCAGGTATAGCCTTCAAAGATACACTGCCAGTAGCTCACTTTCTCCACAAATTAAGTTTCTGGAATTAATCCCGAGAACCACAAAAATAAATTTCTCATAATTACTTATTTTGTATATCCACCCTGTCTTATTAGTTTTTTGTTTTGTTGGGGGTTTTTTGAGCTGAATATTCTACAGTCTCTTATTCTCTGCCCCTTGACTGAGTTTAGGTTTCTGTGTAAATTACCATTTACTTTGAAAAGAAGCTTCTCTCATGGGGTTTAAGAGATATACTGATCTATGAGAATAATAATAAGCCAGTAGAAGTCAATCTAATAATAGGTTCACTTAGTATTATAAAAGTTTTACTCTCAGAATTTGTTTATCCACAGGTTCCTGGCCCAACAGTGGTCTAAATATGGGTATTCTCTTATGAAATGGGACTTAAATACAACCAGAAAGTGATTGTTTACTTGCATGATGCTTATACCACTATTATACTAGTTTGACATGGATTTTCAGGGTTAACATCTGGTTAAGACTCATGATTAATTTTCTCCCCTGGTAGTGTGCATGAGTACCTATCAGCATTATGATAGCTACCTAGTAGGGATGAAACCTCCAGGTCAGTATGAGTCTTGAAATCTATGACTCTATTACAGCAGTATGTGATGTCTTCAGTAATAGGATCTTACCTCAAGCTCTGGAGAGTAACCTAGAACATTGGCAAAATAGCCTGTAACATTTGTGGTCTATGGGACCTCACTGGCTCTTGTGGTTTCAATAGGTTTGGCCCTCATAATTATTGAAGCAATCTTTCGATGCTTGGTCAACAGGGAACAGGACTATTAGGAGGTGTGGCCTTGTTGGAGGAAATGTATCACTGTAGGGCTGAGCCTCGAGGTTTCTTATGCTCAAGCTCCACCTAGTGTTGAATTTAGTCCATCCTTTTGCTGCCTGGGGATAGAGATGGTAGAACTCTCATTTTCACAGCTTCACTCAGTGGCCATGAGGGATGACTCTGCCACACACTTGGCTTTACCAGCTTTTCTTAATCCTGGAGGAAGATTTCACAGCACCTTTTATACCTTTCTTGATAAAAGCAGAACCTTGTGGCTAAAACTGCCAAATTATGCTGCCTGTTGCCCCCCTGCATGATTTACATTTGCATGAGCTTTGACTTATTAATGGTTCTTTTTGTTGATGGGTAGGGTCTTGCCCTGAGGATACCACTCCCTTTATTCTATCTAGCATCTGGCTTTTCTTTAAGCTTCCCCTCTCCTTGTGCACAGGACTCCAACATTACACTCACCAGTTATCCATTTTGCTGTACATTTCTCATTTGTTTTTGCCCTACCTCTTCTTTTCACTGTGGATCTGCATGCAAGTGATCACTAACAACTGTGTGACATAGTCAATACTAGGCTGTCTTGGAATTTCCACTGCCAATGATATTAGTACAAAAGTCAAAGACTGAAAGCAACCATATTCTTTGCCAAAATATCATAAGACTGGTCTCTAATATTTTTCCCTCTAGGAAACCACTAGAGCTGGGCCTTCATAGTCACATTGCTCTTAGCACCACCATCTTCTATGTTCCTATTAATGGCCATTAAGCCCTCTTACAGCATTCAACCAGTTTTCTAATCAAAAATCCTAAAGACTTTCATCTTTCTCCAAACAACAGCATGGTTAGGCCTGTCACAACAATACTCCAGTCACTGGTACCAACCTGTGTCTTAGTTACTGTTCTGATGCTGTGAAGAGACACCATGACTAAAGGAATTTATAAAAGAAAGCACTTAATTGGGGGACTTACTTATAGTTTCAGAGTGTTAGTCTGATTTTCATGCTGTGGAGTGTGGAGGCTGGCAGGCAGGCATGGCACCAAAGCAGTAACTAGCTAAGAGTTCACATTCATATCTTTCTGGAGTTAGGAGACAGTTGCTTGAGATCTGTCATCTCAGAAATAACCTCTACCTTGCTGACAGGGTCAAAACTGAGGTCTTGTCTCCACACCCAGAAACCAACCTTTAACCTGTTTCTCTTTGTGTTTCTTGTTTGTCTGTTAACCAGTAAAGAATATAAAAAGGGAAGTTAGTGTTATCTAAACTACACACACAAGTAAGTATATGTGGCTTACTCACTCCTTTGTTCCAGTATCATTTTGAATTCTGGGCTAGAAGTTCAGGAGGGGACCTAACTGCAGAAGCTGAGACAAGGATCCTGAAACCTGGAGAAAGCACAGTCACCAATGTTTATTTCCTTGCTTAAATCTTTGTGTTCAAATATGATTGGACAATACTACAGCCTTCCCTGCTCCTCCTCACTTTGTGGTTCCATCCTTTAAAAATGCTATTCAATCTACCTTCTGGGACTCAGTTCAGATCCCAAAATGACCACCTCCCTGCCCATGCAGAAAACAAAGCTTTCATTTTAAGCTTCTGTCTTAGAAGTGAATTTTCTCAGCTTCTCCCCAAACTGAAGAATAAGAAGCAAGCAAAGATAGAGCAAGAATGGACCTGTCTTGGGCTTTTGAAACTTCAAAGTCTGTATCTCTCAGTGACACACCTCCTCCAACAAAGCCTCATTTTCTAATCTTTAATAGTTTCCACCAAGTGGGACCCAAACATTCAAATATATGAGTTTATGAGGGCCATTTTATCCAAATCAGTACACCTCCTTTGTATCTCAAGTGAAATACACAAATTTGAAGATTTAAAACTAATATCCATATATATATATATATATATACACACACACACACACACACACACACACACACACACACACACACACAAGCCACCCAATATCTCGCAAGACACCAATCTTGATATCTTGATGCAAACAGCAAGAGGTTTATTTCGCGATCAGCCAGCTGAGGTCGAGACTCGTAACCCACACGGGGCAGAGGCGTGTCGACCCCGAGTGTAGAATGTGAGGGGTATTTAAAGCAAAAAACCACAAACTGGGGGAAGGGGGAAACCAAAGAAGAACATCATAAAAATAGTGGAAAGTCTCAACCCATTATTCAGTCGATCATGAGGGAAACACCTTATATACACATTTTCCTCAATAATGTAATCTTGTTCAACCATTTATCTTGTGGTCAGCTAGTTCCTGGAACCACCCAGATGACTTGCATTTTCCTTTGTGGTTAGCTAGAACCACCCAGATGATTTGCATTTTTCTTTGTGGTTAGCTGGAACCAGCCAGCCTGCATTCTTGGTTTAGCTCTAGGGGGCATAGAGAAAACGTTCTATATCTTTTAAAGAATTTTCTATACTCTTCAATATCTCTGTAGTAGCAAACAGAGCCCTTTGATTATGTGCCAAACAGTGTTATAGCTGGATCAGCTGGTAGATATATTTCTAGCTTTATGAATAACCTCCAGACTGATTTCCATAGTGGCCTATACCAGTTTGTACTCCCTCAAGCAAATAGTGTTCCTCTTTCCTCCACATTTATGCCAACATTTTTTCCTAGTCTTTGTTATTCTGACTGAGGTAAGATGGACTCTAACTGATTATACTGGAACTGACTGTGAGAATGGCTTCCAGAGAGTCCTATAATTTACAGAAAATGAACTATAGTTTGAATTAATAACATGAAAATCAATTTTAATTATTGAGCTATTTAAGATAATTAAAAATTGTGTGTCATCTAATGCATAGTAGGTAAATTTGGCCTGTTGTCTTTGTACTTGTGTGATGACTATTCTTGGTTGTCAATTTGATACCATCTGGAATGATCTGCAATCCAAAAATGGATGGAATATGTGTGGGAAATGATTTGTGATCAGTTTGAAATGGGTGAGTTAGAATGATACATACTTTTTATCTGGATCTTGAGGTGGGAAGGAACACCTTTAATCTGGGTCACAACTTCTGCTGGATGTCTTTTAAAGGTATGAAAAAAGGAAACTTGCTCTTTGCCTGCTTGCCCTCACCTTGCTAGCACATCCATCCCTTACTGGCATTAGAGTCTCCTTGTTTGGGATTCTAGGATATACTGAAGACCAGCAGTGACATCCAGCTTAGTGGACTGAGCAACTACTGGATTTCTGGACTTATCTTTCAACTCTAGCCATTGTTGGATTAGCTAGACTGCAACATGTAAGTCATTTCCGATAAATCCCAATACATCCTCACACTTAAATTTCAGTAGAAACAGGTCAAGCCATATCCAGTATTTGCTTTAGCTTCCTGGCTGGAGGCAGCTGAGTATAAATGGACCCCAAAGACTTATATATTAAAAATGCTCAGTCACCTGGGAGTGACACCATTAAAAGAATTAGAATTAGGTGATGTGGCTTAGTTGGATGATGTCACTGAAGTTGGGTTTTAAGTTTTTAAATTTCAGTTTCAAGGTGCTCTATCCTTGAAGAGTGCCAGTTTGGCTACTTTGTAAAGTGTTTACCAGAATCACTTACTCTGATTGGTCTGGCCAGAAGAGAAATCAGGTTTAGATTTAAAAGGTAATAGTAGTGCCCCAAGGATTTTATCTTAGGGAGTAGATAAGGTCAAGCCATATCCAGTATTTGCTTTAGCTTCCTGACTAGAGGCAGCTGAATGACCTGCAGCAACAGTTTCCCAGGGTTCCATATTCTCATTTCTCAAATCCCAGTCAGGAGTGAGTTCGTCTGAGAACTCTTCACAACACCAAAGCTATTTTTAAGGGGAGGCTAACTTAGGTGCCAGTGACCAAGGAGTTTCAGAACATTCTTTTTTTTTTTAAACTGACCTGTGGTTGAAGCTGAAACAAAGAGCCAGTGAATCTTTAAGGCTTAGCACCCATCCCTCAGCCAGTCTCTGGGGTTGTAATTAGTGGAGTTTTTTGTTTTGTTTTATGATAGGCCTGTCCTTAATCCCCTGCTAATTCATTGACACCCTATTTACAGCACCAGTTCAGAGAGTAGAAATCATTGGTCTCACAAGATGGAAACAAGATCATTTTATAGAAACTCAAAGATGTAGATGGTAAAGCAGTCAGTTTTTCTACTACGACTTATTCTAAAAATGTGATCTAAAATTAACCTTGGCAACCTTTCTCCTTCAAATCTTTAGTTCTTAAATTAGAAGCTCATCCTCTGAGTTCTGTACCTGAGACTGGGCAATAGGCCTGTTTCTGTCAACTCCTGCACTAAATCAATGATAACTAAAAAGAATTCCACAGACTATTTCTGCCCTTCGTATGCAAATTTATAAACTGCCCATTATAAGGACAGAGTCACCTGATACCTCCTGGAGGCTACAGGTGTCTTTGGGTTAGGATACCAGAAGTAGATCTATTACTTCGTAATCCCTATCACCAACCATGTAGATACACTTCACCTGCTGTTAAAAAGAAACTGCTGAGCACACAGGGATGGGATGTACTCCTGGAAGATCATTTCAGAAAAGTGCAAATTAGGATTGAGTGTCTTGACAGCAGTTAGAACACCTCATAGATTCCCACTGAACAAAATTAGGAAGCAGGTTCAAGGCCAATTGTTTTTTCCACCATTCTCAGCCCTCTGAAATTTAACTGGAGATGTTTGTTACCTCTTATGAATATATAGTAACCTTAAATGCCACCCAAGTAGCAATAGGAATAAAGACTGAAATGAATTAGATGGATTTAAGATATTATTGAAAAATAGAGTAAAATGAAAGGAATATTACAAGCAAAGGTGCTGTTTATTTTTAAATGCATGCCAGCTTTATTAAGATATAATTCACATATCATTTAATCCACCCACCTGTTCATTTTTTAAAGCTCACAGTCATTTTTCCTTGCATTTAGTACCCATTAAGTGTTTAATTACAGTGCATGTTTAATAATATGTGCATCAATCAGTGCTGTTCAGGAAGGAAATAATATACTTTTCAAAGTTGAGTAGAATGCTATGAAATAATAGAATAGATGAACAAGGTCATTCAAGAGAGGAAGAGGAGTAGCCACATATACTTACTCCTATGGTATTTTGAAAGATATTTTCAAGTAACTTACACTCTAGGCAACCTTAGTATTCCTTTTCATGTAGATTTCAGAGAAATTACTGTGAGCTAAAATCAAGTTCTGTGCCCAGTGCTACAATTCCATTGAAAGTAGCAAATCTTCTCACTCTTCTGCCTCAAGCTAGGTTTTAAATCTATTCTTTCCACCAATTAGTAAATTCTTTGTTTATTTATGAAAATATTGAGTTAGTTTGATAAGGCTACCATATCAAAGTACCATAAACTAGGTCATCAAACAACAGAAATGTATGTCCTCCATATTCCAGGAGTGAGAAAAAAAATGAAGGTTTTGTAAAGATGTGTTTTTTGTGATGGTTCCAGAAAAGAATTTGCTCGGGGCCTTTTTCAGAAGCCTTTCTGACCTTCGCTCCTTGCATGTGCCATGACCTCTTTTTAAAAGGACACCATTGTGCTGGATTAAGGTAGGCTCTGTGTTTATCCTGATCTAATTATCTAATCAAAGTCTGCCATCTCTCTAAGGCTATCATATTCCTAGGATCAAGTCAATGCTCCATGTAAGTGATGCAGAGCACAATTCAAACAAAAATGACTTGGCAACACTTTTGTTCACTTGTTTGTCTTAATTACTGCAATTAACTACTTTGGTCAAATGAACTTTAATGCAAGTAAGCATGATGGTGATGATGATGCTTTTATCAGCAGAAAGTCAACAATGACTGAAGAATAAAGAGTTACTCAGAACCCCAGAATGACAGAGCTCGCTGATGTTAACAGCTAAAACTGTTTCTACGTCACTTTTTAACCCCCTTGTATCCTGTCAAGTCAGACTTTGCTTATTAGAGCTAATGGCAAGCCACAGACATGTATGTAGACAATGTATGTTTGTAGGTGATGTCTAATGGCTTTCTTTATTGTTCTGGTAAAATCTAAGTACTATAGTAATCACTGGCTTATTGGATTTTTCGCTTTGTTTTAAGATGGTATTGCTATGCTGCCCAGACTGTACTCAATCCCCAGACTTCAATGTAGAGTGTTATTTTGGCAAGTACAGAAAGAAGACAGTTAGTAAAAAAGGGACTGGGTGTCATGGGTAGAAACTAGGACTTGAATATGGACCCTTTTGAATATATTTTTTAATTGGTGAACACTGAGATTGGAGGAAAATGTCTCTAGAGCAAAATGAACCCCTGGAGGAAGGATGCTTAAATCTCTTAGAAAGCACAATGAACAATGAAAGGACATCCTAGTCATAGAAGTTCGTAGATCATACTGAACAGATATTTGTTAGAGGGTGTGACAAAGGTCCAAACTGAGGACTTTGATATGAGAGAAAGATTGAATCCCCTCACTGTAGACTCCTAATAATAGAACTGGGGTTAAAAATCTGGAAGATGAAGGAGTGTTGCCTGTCAGCTTGACACAAACCTAGACATATCTGGGAAGAGGGAATTGTAACTGAGAAACTGCCTCCATAAAATTGACCTATAGGCAAAACCGTTGGGCATTTTCTTGATATAGGAGGAACCCAGTTCACTGGGGATAGTGCCACTCTTGGGTAGGTGTTCCTAAGTATGTAAGAAATCAAGGTAAGAAAACCATTAGGAGCAAGCTAGCAAAGAGTGTTCCTCCATGGCCTCTGCTTCAGTTTTTTACTCCAATTTCCTTCTTGGAGTTTCTGCCTTGACTTTCCTCAATGGACTGTTGTACAAGTATGTAAGTCAAATAAAACCCTTTCCTCCCCATGTTGCTTTTAGTCATGAGTTTTTATGATAGCAATAAAAATTCTAATTAAGACAGAAATGTTTCTTGAAAATGGGGTTTTCAGTGGGAAAACCACCAAAGTCCCAAATAAACAAAAAAAACCTGATAAATTATAAAAAATTATAAAAAAAAGTTATAGAAAATCAAAGAGCACTTGGAAAGAATGTTACTCTAAAACCAGGGAAGCACTTCTAAATAATCACCATAGTAACCCCTGGTAGAATAAAGAGCTTGAGATATCTTTGTAGGTGAAGAAAATCAACAAAACCCTAGATAGAAAAGATTTAAAGCAAACACAAAGTACAACATTTGCTAGGGAAACAACTAAGAATGCTGGAATTCTGTCTGATGCTATGATCTGAGGGAGCCTCTGAGATCTGTTACCATAACTGGCTAAGTTCTGTTTCTGCCCTGTGGTCTTGTGGTGTAACAATAGATATGTTCAGGTTACAGATAAGTTGGGTTATGTTTTAGTTTCCATTATTGTGAAAAAATTCCATGACCAAAGAAATTTTTATAAAAGACATCATTTAATTGGAGGCTGGCTTAGGAGAAGATCATAACTCTGTTGCTCAATTACTCATTTATCTGACTATACAACACAGAATTATTAACTAAGTAAAATAACAAACAAACAGCTGTGAAGACAGTTCATGACTTCATATAAGCCTAAGAGTAAGGTAAGGAATTGTTAACAGTAAGGAAGGACATTATTAGTATGTTATTTTGATTTGTAAAAACAGTATTAGACATACTGTTCGCATATAAAAATTTTAAAGATTAGAAAATGTATGTATTATTTTTCTCACTTGAATTGATATAGCTCATGGTGGGGGAAGAGTGGTGATGAAGGGATGTGGCACCTGAGAGGGAGAGAAGGAGAGAAGAAAAGAGAAAGAGAGGGAGAGAAGAGAAAGAGATTTATAAATGGTATTAAGAAATTATTTTCAGGATTATGCAAATTTGATAGTCTCTTAACAGGCATTTTTCATTCACTAACTGGTGGTTAGTGTCAACTGGCAGAATCTAGAATCACCTGAGAGATGGACCTCTGAACAGCTTGTGAGCTATTAACTTGATTCTGCTCATTGAGGTGAGAAAACACACCCAATGTAAGTGGTGACACTCCCTGGCAGGGATCTTGGGCTAAATAAAATAAAGGAAGGAGTTTAGCTTGTATCCATTCCTCTCTTGTTTCCTGACTGTGGATATGATGTGAACAGCTGCTTTAGCCTCCTGATGCCTTGGCTTTTCTACCATGGTCTGTACCTGGAGCTGTGAGCTAAAATATGTTGCTTCTGTCAGAGAATTTTATCACCAAGGCAGGAAAAGTAAACTAAGATGACAAATGCTTTAGCTACCATTTATGGAACATTATTGTGCCAAATTAGACACTATATGTGCAAGTCGTGATGCTAATAAACTGAAATGTTAAGTATTGTAAGGTATTACATGTGCATATGCATATATGAGATATAGATGATAGATAGATAGATAGATAGATAGATAGATAGATGATAGATAGATGATAGATAGATGATAGATAGATGATAGATGATAGATAGATAGATAGATAGATGATAGATGATAGATAGATAGATAGATAGATAGATAGATAGATGATAGATAGATGATAGGTAGATGATAGATAGATAGATAGATAGATAGATAGATAGATAGATAGATAGATAAATGATAGGTAGATAGATAGATGATAGGTAGGTAGATGATAGTTAGGTAGATAGCTAGATGATAGATAGATAGATAGATAGATAGATAGATGAATAAATGATAGGTAGATAGATAGATGATAGATGATAGGTAGGTAGATGATAGGTAGATAGATGATAGATAGATAGATAGATATAGATAGATAGATAGATGATAGGTAGGTAGATGATAGGTAGGTAGGTAGATAGATGATAGGTAGGTAGATGATAGATAAATAAGTAGATAGATGATAGATAGGTAGATAGATAGATAGATAGATAGATAGATAGATAGATAGATGATAGATAGGTAGATGATAGATAGGTAGATAGATAGATAGATGATAGATAGGTAGATAGATAGATAGATAGATGATAGATAGATAGATAGATGATAGGTAGGTAGATAGATGATAGATAGGTAGATAGATAGATAGATGAATAAATGATAGGTAGATAGATAGATGATAGGTAGGTAGATGATAGTTAGGTAGATAGCTAGATGATAGATAGATAGATAGATAGATAGATGAATAAATGATAGATAGATAGATAGATGATAGATGATAGGTAGGTAGATGATAGGTAGATAGATGATAGATAGATAGATAGATAGATAGATAGATAGATAGATGATAGGTAGGTAGATG
>JANHMN010000022.1:40897848-40953021 GCA_030674055.1 Rhabdomys pumilio
GATAGGTAGGTAGATAGATAGATAGATAGATGATAGATAGATGATAGTTAGATGATAGATAGATAGATAGATAGATAGATGAATAAATGATAGGTAGATAGATGATAGGTAGGTAGATGATAGATAGATAAATAAGTAGATAGATGATAGATAGGTAGATAGATAGATAGATGATAGGTAGATGATAGATAGGTAGATAGATAGATAGATGATAGATAGGTAGATAGATAGATAGATAGATGATAGATAGATAGATAGATAGATAGATAGATAGATAGATGATAGGTAGGTAGATAGATGATAGGTAGGTAGATAGATGATAGGTAGATAGATGATAGATAGGTAGGTAGATAGATGATAGGTAAATAGATAGATGATAGATAGATAGATAGATAGATAGATAGATAGATAGATAGAACAAAGTTTCATTTTGCACAGGATAGTCTTTGTGAGATTGCTTATACTGGCCCTGATCTCCTGACCCTCTTGACTATATTGGTCTCCTGAGTGCTGTGTACCTCACCTTTTGTTTTCTTCCTCTTTCTCCTCCCATTTCTTCTCTTCAGCTCCTTCCTTTATTTGTTTCTTGGTAGTGAGAAAACCTAGGGTAGACCTATTAGCATTAGAAGTTACTATCATTTGAAGTTATTTTTCATAAGCAAAAACTTTCTTTATACCTATACCTATTTGAAACACAATGCGATCTGTTACCATAATTGTGGATCAGTTCTGTTTCTGTCCTGTGGTCTTGTGGTAAAACAGTGGATATGTTCAGGTTACA
Source organism: Rhabdomys pumilio (assembly GCA_030674055.1). Lineage (NCBI taxonomy): Eukaryota > Metazoa > Chordata > Mammalia > Rodentia > Muridae > Rhabdomys > Rhabdomys pumilio. The sequence continues at coordinate 40,898,630 of JANHMN010000022.1, forward strand.
GATAAATTGGGTTATATCTTAGTTAGGGTTTCCAATGTTAAGATACCATGACCAAGGCAACTTTTATAAAGGACAACATTTAATTGGGTCTAGTTTACAGGTTCAGAGGTTTAGTCCATTATCATCAAGGTGAGAAGCATGGTATGGTAGCATCCAGGTAGATGTGGGGCTGAAGGAGCCATAAGTTCTACATCTTATTCCAAAGGCAATCAGGAGGGGTGTGTGTGTGTGTGTGTGTGTGTGTGTGTGTGTGTGTGTATACATGAATATACATACATTTGCATTTAGGTAGTTTAAAAGCACCGTTTCAACTGTTGCAGTCAGTGCAGAGTAAACTTGATATTTCTCTTCTCTAGACTTCTCAAATTCTATTTTCCTATGTCTTGGAAATGCAGCATAAGCACAATTTATAAGCTTTACTGCCTTCTCACCCCTATTTGTTTATTGATATCTTCTGTATTATTTAGGATCAGGACACACCTTTAAATGGAAAGTTTCTGAAATCCTATACAAGTTTCCTTATTAAATATTACAGTGAGGACTACATTAGCTCACTCCTTGATTTCCCTGGGATCAAAGGGCACTTGGAACACAGCATTAAGTTCTGTATGAATTCAGGAATCTATTAGTAAGCCCTGACTCAACAGCAATAGCTCGTTTATAGGCAGGACTTTTATATTAATAACAGAGATTGTATTTCCACAGTGTTCCTGTGTTTGAGGGAGTCCTTAGAATACTCTAATCTTCAATAAACAATACTAAGTAGAAATAATTCTACCACTAAGTACTTGAAGCTAGAAATGGTATTGAAAGGGGCCAAATTAGGACTAATTGTGCAGATTTGACTTTGACAAGGCTGCTTTTGTGTTATTAAAATAATAAATGTTTCAATGACTGGAGATAGAAAAATCTAGGTATTAGATAAGATGATGAGGAAAAATATTGGAGCACCAAAGATTTTAGCAGAATTTTGCTCCCCAAAATATACCAACCCATAAATCTGTAGAATATCAAGGCAAATCTATGAAAAACATTATCTAAAATTAGATACATAAGGGACTCTACACAAGAAAGTCATTTTTAATCAACCCACTAAAAGATTTTTAAAGAGAAATTTAAAATCTAAGAAATTTTGATGTTTTTGTTTATTTTTATAAAGGTCTTGTTTGAAACAAAGAAAATATTATTAAAGGTACTTTATTTAACTTGTAATAGAATGCCTATTATGAGTCTTGTTGTGATCATTGTGACTTTCTTTTGACAGTAATGACAGACATAGCCTATTTTTGTTTCTTTTCTGGTGGTTTTATATTAATACAACTATCACCAAGATGTTAGATTATTTTTCTGGTGAAACAATTTGTCACATTCATGTTGGATACATTTTTAGAATGTATCCTCATAATTCTATTCTGTAACCAGAATATCTTACAACTAAGAAACTCATCTGTTATATGTTGGAGCATCTATTGGGTATATGCCCAGGAGTGGTATGACTGAATCCTCAGGTAGAACTATTTCCAATTTTCTGAGGAACAACTAGACTGATTTCCAGAGTGGTTGTACCAGCTTGCAATCCCACCAGCAATGGAGAAGTGTTCCTCTTTCTCTACATCCCCACCCACATCTGCTGTTACCTGAGTTTTTTATCTTAGCCATTCTGACTGGTGTGAGGTGGAATCTTAGGGTTGTTTTGGTTTGCATTTCCCTGATGGCTAAGGATGTTGAACATTTCTTTAAGTGCTTATCAACAATTTGAGATTCCTCAATTGAAAATTCTTTGTTTAGCTTTGTACCCCATTTTTAATAGGGTTATTTGATTCTTTGGAGTATAACTTCTTGAGTTTTTTGTATATATTGGATATTAGCCCTCTATCAGATGTAGGGTTGGTAAAGATCTTTTCTCAATCTGTTGGTTGCCATTTTGTCCTGTTGACAGTGTCCTTTGCCTTACAGAGGCTTTTCAATTTTATGAGGTTCCATTTGTCTATAGTTGATCTTAGAGCATGAGCCACTGGTGTTCTGTTCAGGATATTTCCCTCTATGAGGATGTGTTCAGGCTCCTTCTCACTTCCTCTTCTGTTAGATTCAGTGTATCTGGTTTTATGTGGAGGTCCTTTCTTGACCCGCTTGGATTTAAGCTTTGTACAAGGAAATAAGAGTGAATCAATTTGCATTCTTCTACATGTTGACTACCACTTGAAACAACACCATTTGTTGAATATGCTGTTTTTTCCCCCACTGTATGGTTTTGTCTTCTTTGTCAAAATCAGGTGACCATAGGTGTGTGGGTTTAATTCTGGATCTTCAATTCTATTCCACATGCTCCACTATATGCGTAGCAGCATTATTTATAATAGCCAGAAGCTTGAAAGAACCCAGATGTCCTTCAATGGAAGAATGGATACAGAAAATGTGTTACATTTATACAATGGAGTACTACACAGTTGTTAAAAACAATGACTTTATGAAACGCACAAGCAAATGGATGGAACAGAAAATATCATCCTGAGTGAGGTAACCCAGTTAAAAAAAGAACAAATATGGTATGTACTCACTGATAAATGGCTATTAGGCAAAAAGCTCAGGATACTTATGATACAACTCACAGACCATACGAAGCTCAAGAAGAAGGAAGACCAAGGTGTGGATGCTTCAGTCCTACTTAGAAGGGAGAACAAAATATTCATGGGAGGTAGAGGAATGGAGGGACTTGCGAGGGAGAGAGGAGTGGAAAGGAAAAGAGGAGAAGAATCAGGTGTGGAAGGAGATTGGGGGGAGAAATACAGAGGTTCAGGAAATTGAATGGAGGTATGTAGCAGTGGGAGATAGGGAACTAGGGGTAGCCACTAGAAACTTCCAGATGCCATGGAAGCAAGAGGTTCCCAGAACCCAATGGGTATGACATTAGCCAAAATACTAAACAAAGGGGAGATAAAACCTGTAGAGACCATATCCAGTGGTTAGGCATGGTCCCCAGTTAAGGGATGGGGCCACCCACCCATCACAAAAATATTAACCCAGAATTGCTCCTGTCTAAAGGAAATGTAGGGACAAAGAGTGGAGCAGAGACTAAAGGAAAGGCCATCCAGAGACTGCTCCACTGGGGTCCCCAGTAGAGGAATTAGGGCAAGGACTGAAGGAACTGAAGGGGTTTGCAAGCCTATAGGAAAAACAACAAAATCAACCAACCAGATCCCCAGAGCTCCCAGGGACTAAACTACCATACAAAAAGTGGACCCATGGCTCCACCTGCATATATAGCAGAAGATGACCTTATCTGCATCAATGGGAGGAGAGACCCTTGTTCTGTGGAGATTCAATACCCCAGCATAGAAGTATGCTAGGATGGTGAGGTAAGAGTGGGTGGATAGGAGAGCACCCTCATAGAAGTAGGGGAAAGGGGTGGGGACCTTGCAGGTGGGAGACTAGAAAGGGGAATAACATTTGAAATATAAATAAATAAAATAACAAATTAAAAATAAAAAAAACAAATAAAAAAAAAAAAACAAAAAGAAAACCACCTCCCAAAAGGTACCCATCTGATATTACCTAGATTTTATTTCAATAACTTACATATTACCAGACAATAGTAGTAGTCCATGCCTTTAATCCTAACACCGAGTAGGCAGAGGCAGGCAGATCTCTGAGTTTGAGGCCAGCCTGATCTACAGAGTAAATTCTAGGACAAACAGAACTATACAGAGAAACCTTGTCTCAATAAACAAACATGAATTCAGACAAACAAAAGCAATTTACTTATTATAGAACCCATTATTTAAAAATGCACGTCACTCAGGTTTTGAACATCTCTCCTTTAATCTGTCCTTTTACCCATTCATTCAAGAACTCATCATTTAATATATATTGATAAAATGTATAATCTGTGCCATAAGTCCTGGAGGTGAAATGATGTAATAAGATAGCTTCCCTAATTTCATGGGTTTTTTTTTTAAGTTGGTAAAAAGCTGCTTTTTAAATTTTTTTATTGGATATTTTCTTTATTTATATTTCATATGTTATCCCCTTTCCTGTTCCTCCCTGAAACTCCCCATTGCCTAACCTCCTCTTCTGCTTCTACGAGGGAGTTCCCCCACCCACCCACCCACTCCTGGCTCCCCACCCTTGAATTCACCTACACTGGGGCAACAAACCTTCACAGGACCAAAGGCCTCTCCTCCCCCTTTGATGCCCAACAAGGGCATCCTCTGCTACATATGCAGCTGGAGCCATGGGTCCCTCCATGTGTACTCTTTGGTTGATGGTTTAATCCCTGGGAGCACTGGGGGGTCTGGTTGGTTGATATTATTGTTCTTCTTATGGAGTTGCAAAGAGAAAGGACTGAAGCAGCTGAAGAAGCTGCTTTTGTATGTGCTTCCTCCAGATATTTGGAGATAATTATTCTCTCAAATGTTTAAACATTTCCTCATTAAGCTGTGCTCTAAATTTTTCTTTATTTCAAATAGTTTTTTGATTCTCCATTGCCTACACAACTTTCCTGTGGCTTGTTCATATTCCTTGGGTATATGCCCAGAACTTGGGTATATGACACATCACCTGAAGCACACATATTCAGGCATTTACCTAGAAAGCTTATTTAGACTTTATTACATGTTACACAAGCATGAATCCAGGCATGTTTCAGAGGGTTTTTTTTTTCTGTGACAAATACTTGAGAAAAATAGTTTAGAGAGAGGAAAGATGTGTCTTATAATGTCAGAGTTTATTGACGATGGTCAGCAGAGTCTACTGTCTGTCTGCCCCGTGGTAAGGCTGAATGACATGGTGCTTCCCTTCACTCTCACCTTCCCATCAAATTATTGGATGGAGTCATACCCACATGACCTAGTCAACTCCAAAAAGCCTATCACTTGGCAACTAAAATTTTAATATACAAGTCTTTGGGGGCATTCTGATACAAACCCAAACATGATCATACCTGAATGGAGACGTTCATGATTCACAAGAAGTTTCAGAATGACAGTTGCTTCCCTAATTGTGGTAAAATACTTCCATTTTTAGACTGTGCTCTGCAAATAAGGAAACGGATCATCATAGGTTTGTGACTTTGTATTTTAGCAGTTTTGTAGCTCCAGACACAGGCCAAATACAGCAAATTTATTGAGGTTAGCAAGCAGTCTGTAATGGATGCAGTACAAGAGGGAGCAAGATCAGTATTCAGACATATGAAATGGACACTGGGCACTGGGCGTGGTGGCACACACCTTTAAATCCAGCATATGGGAAGCAAAGGCAGGTCGATTTCTGTACATGTGAGGCCAGCCTGGACTACATAGCAGTTCCAGGACAGCCAGAACTAGATCTATGCAGTGGGTCTGTCTCAAAACCCAAACAAACAACAACAAAAGCAACAAACAGGAGATATAGGATGCTTGCAACACAAACCTTTACAGGACAGAGGTGAGCTAGAACACACTGTCATGTTTCTAATCAGTATCAGTTTGAAAAGATGAAAATATTTGTGACATAAGCAAATGGTTTACATGCTGTCAGCTTTATGAGATAAGTGTTTTGTTTCTTTCTCCTTCTCCTCCTCCCAGAAGTGTCAGCTTCTGCGACTATGACAGTATTCTCAAAAACATCTTAAATTCAAACATCACTTCTGTGTCATTTTAATCTCAACCTGAGATGTCTCTGTCCCCTCCTGTGCTCTGTGCTATAGCATTTTATTCTGAGAACATCTCATATTTCTGCTACAAAGGTGTAATTCAAATAGGAAAAATTCCCCCATATGCTCATGTATTTCAACATTTTGTCCCCAGTTGGCGACACTGCTTGAGATGGTAATGGAGCCTTTAGGAGGTAGAGATTTGCTGGTGAAAGTGCATTACTGAAGGAGAGTTTTAGGGGTTTATAGCCTAGCCCCCAACTTGCTGTCTTCTCTCCCTCTGGTTCCTGTGTTGGAATGAATAGGTTATCACCAGCTTCTGGCTTCTGCCACCATGCATCTCTCCATTTTGGTAATGGACTTTATCCTGCTGGAAATTTAAGCCAAAGTAAACCCTTCCTTTCTGAAGCTGCTTTTGATCAAGGTTATCACAACAACAAAACAGTGACTAATACAAAAGGGAATTAATGATCAAAATAGCTTCAGTCATTTGCTTACTCATATATCTACTCATATCATTTACTCATTATGCTTCAAAAATAAATTTGGTGCTTAGATTACCCTTAGATTACCTTTGCAGGTTGAATGAATAAATAGGTCAGGGCCTAATCAACTAATCTCACTTCTCCATGAATAGATTATTCATTGCTTCATAGGCAGGAAGATGATTGGGGTAATGGTATCTAGATGTAACACTAGTATCTGATGGAGTGATAATTTCAACAGTGTAAGAGTATTAATGTTCAATACTTTATCTGTCCACTGTCTCTGCTGTGATTCTGACCTAAAGTGGTTAACAAGTTCCCGATGTTATGCTAAGAAAGCCAGAGCCTCAGAAGGATATTGGTAAATGTCAGTGTTCTTTCGATTCTATTTCATGGTTATTTTGAAGGTATTTCATTACCATGACATTTTATTGGTTATCAGATATTTTAAATATAAACCCTATCTCCCTGCGATCTTACTTAACCTCATCTATCATTTCAGAATGTCTCTTCTGGCTAGAAATTTATTCAGATCCAGCAGTCTTAACATGATAGACGAAGGTTTGTGAACAGTGTTGTCAGGCTGATAAAATAGGCAGATTCATTTCCAGGATGATAATAACTAGATTACCTGCTTTGTAAGACTAAAAGTATGCACAGGTATTTATTACTAAGTGTTCTTGAACTGTGAGACTTCCATAAGTTAAGGTTGAGAAGGTCCAGATAAGAAAGTGATCAATCCCCAGAGGAAATGTGATGTGGAAAACAGAAACCAAGAGAGGACAATAGAGAGAGGATTGAGACAAAAGCTCAAATGCTTCTCTACAGTATCTTAATGAGGTGGAACTGAAGGCAGAATCATTTCAGAAACTTGATGCAAGCATATATTTCTTGGACAAATTGAACTTTATGGTCCTGTTAGAGTGGTAGAGAAAAGAGCCTCAACTTTCTTGAAGAAACTGCAACTTAAATGTCTTGTGGATCAAAGTTCAGATAACTGGATGAAGCTGTTCCATCATATAAATCAGTACTTTATACTAAGCTCAATACACAATGAAACATTGAAGATCTTATGAGAGAAGCTAAACTTTTATGCTGAATGGTTGAATACCCTTTAGATACTATATTCTTCAGATAAAATATTCTGACAAAAGCAATGTAAGGAAGGGTTTATTTTGGCTCACAGTTCCAGGGTATAGTTTGTCAATGTGAGGAAGGCATGGCAGCAGGAGCTTGAGTAGGCAGATGACAAGGAATAGACATTGACTCCATACTCAGAAGGCAGAGAATGATGGATGCTAATACTAATGGTCAGCTTCCTTTATATATATATATATATATATATATATATATATATGTGTGTGTGTGTGTGTGTGTGTGTGTGTGTGTGTGTAAGATATATATCCCATATATATGTATGTATATATATTAATATATGCATGTCTTAATTTTTATTGATTCTTTGTGAATTTCACATCATGTACCCTAATTCTATTTCCTGATCTCTTTCTGACTTGCAATCCCCTTCCTAAAGAAAAACAAAACAAAAGAATTATATCACTTCCCCCTTTCCCTTTTTGTCTCTCCCACTCCTCCCAGGTAGTGTGCCTTAAATCCCTTTCATGTGCCCCTACTTCCAAAATAATAGCCTCTAGTTTTGGACAGTATTGTTAGAGAGGAATAGAGTTAGCACAAAAATAGGACTTCACCTCCATGATATGGTGCTGTCCACAGTTAAAGTGGTCTTCCTACCTCAATTAATGTAATCTTGATAATCACCCACTGGGGTGTCCAAAGCTAACCTAATTTAGATAATGTCTTGTAGGTGTTCCTGGAGGCTTGTCTCTAAGAAGATTCTAGATCCTGTCAAGTTGACCATCAATATTAACTATCACAACTGTGCAGATATATTTTTTTCACTGTTTAGGATTTAAAGCTACCAGACTCTTATCTATCATCAAAGTCCATGTTATAAAGATGAATGACAAAGAATGATGTTTCTGACACTCTGACTGTGAAGCCAAACAAAAGAGCACACAGCACTACCTACCCTAAGCATGGCTTATGACAAACTTACCTCCTCTTTTATTTCACATGCTTCTAAATTATAAGCTTTTCTAGATAACATTATAAATAAGTGTGTTGGTTTAGCCTAATTTCAATACTTCATAAAAATATCAGTAGCCACTTAGATCACATTAGATGGTGAACATTTCCCTGGAGAGAAGGATATATATATGGGTCTTATGTTTCTCAGAGTGTTTCAGATGTTTTATTCTTTTACATGGTACCATGAAAGGCTAGCTTCTGTTTAGGTTTTTGTCTCAGTATTCTATAATAGATGCTGCTAGTGAATATGGAAGCAATATTAGGAACAGTAGTTTGCAGTTTTAAATGTGGTGATATTTTTAACATTTCATTTCCAGGAACATCAAAAGAGTTAACATAATGTAAATAAAAGTTATTTGTAAAACCATTATGTGACACACACAAGCAAACCATTTCTTTGTAGTGCCATTAGCTCTAGAGATGCCATTGGAACATCTGAAATTTAATTAGGGATCAGGAACATTACTGGTCCACCTTAGACTTTGATTTAATCTTTCTATTTGAAAGATTCAAGTAGGGGACTTTTTTATATGAAGTGGCAGTAGAGACCTGAAGAAACAACACAAGAGAAGCTAAGGAGCTATTGAAATTACTTATGATTGCTTATGTTCTAGTCACACACACCCACAAAATAGGTACAGGAAATAAGAAATTTTGTGTCAAAAGGAATAACATGGATGCCTTGGGAGCTAGTTTATCAGACTAACAGCATGTATAATTCAGCAAATCACAAGTGCAGGGTGATTTGTCTTTAAATCACTTGTGGTGCTCCACAAGAAAGTTTCTGAAGTAGGTACAGACTTTCAAGGAAATTTTTGGGGCTGCAACATTTCAAGGGAAATAATAGCAGTCTCTTCTGCCAGACTGAGCTATGAATCTTAGATGAGGTTTTATAAGCATGAGCGTGAAGCAGGGAATGTGCAGTTACATTTGCTGATAAAGATTAGAGCTGTGGGTTGTTGGGCTGTGAGAGGCAGCTGGGTACCTGGTCAAACACAGGCCTCAAACCCCAGATAATACCCTAATGGGACAGTAGGTGTTGGCCTTGCTCCTGGGCCCTGGTTCCTTCCACTTATCCACAGTTCCTCTGAAAGAAAGGTTTGTGGCCTTAGGTCAGGTAGCATAGGTAGCACAGGTAGAGGGCATGACTACAGGCCACAGAGCCTCAAGAAATCTCCATATTAATGAGATACCTAAAGGCCAGAGGGTGTAGCCAATTAAGCATTCCTTCCCAGACCCTCTTCCTACTCACAAAAGATATTTTACCTCAGGCCTGCCCTGAAGACATGGGGTACAGCTACATCCACTTTCTACCATGACAATAAAGCTTTTAAAACCATGGACTTCCTCTTGTCTTTGGGGCCCATTGTGGGGAACCATGGAGGGGACCTTCAACTACCTAGCAGCCGCCTAATCTCCCATAGAGGACCTCTCTGCATTTCAGCCACAGAGGCGACCAACTCAAGCAAGCTAGCCTAGCCAGCCAGGACCCAGCCCATATGCCCCCCATCTCAGTCCCTTTGCAGCCTCCCAGTGGCACCTGGGTGCCCAAGGGCTGAGACCAGCAGGTCTCCAGCCAGCCACATCGGCCTGGAGACCTCCAATCCAAGAGTCTCCACCCCATGGGGTGCCACCGGAGCTTCTCCCCCTAGTCCCTTTTGGCTGAGGGTTGGTCCAGCCCATATGCCCCCTTTGTCTCAGTCCTTCTGTGGTCTCCCAGCGGCATCTGGGTGCCCAAGGGCTGAGATCACCAGTCTCCCAGACAGCCACCTCGGCCCAGAGACCTCCGACCTAAGAGCTCTGCCCCCACGGGGTCTCAGACTGAGATCCCCTCATGCCCGGAATGGAGCTTTGTGGCTTCTCATAGCCCAGCATCTGCCCTGGCACCATGTGGAGTAAACTCAGTCAAATTCCCGAGCTTCTGCCTCCCTGAGCCATGGCAGACATGTGGGACCCACAACTCAGCCCAATAAGTCTCACACCCACACTCAAACCACAACACCTCACAGAGCTAAGCATGTTTGGGGTTCTTTATTTCTCTGGGAAGGGCATGAGCAAAAAGTTTTGTCTTGTCTCTTGCCCCAGATTCCCAGTATTTTACAGCCTGGTACTCAGTTTCTAATACATGACATTGTTTATAGCTCATTTTTGTCAGTTTTTCATCATTATTTAAGAAATATGTTATCTACATTAAAGATGGTAAAATAGATGTCTTAAAATATACAAAAAAAACTGCCTTAAAAAGTCTGTTATCTAGGTATTTTCCTTTGTTATTATATGTTATACTCATACTTTCACAGGCATCAACAGCCTACAGATGTAACTAATAGTGTACCCAAAGACAGAAATCCATAACTAAAAATTACATCAAAAGCATAATGTAGAGTAAGATTGTCAGGTGGACATGGTCATGTGATAGCCTTTCATGAATCCATTTAAGCACTCAAAATAATTATATATTACCAATGATCAAAGCATACATATGTGGTAAAGGAATGAAAGACACAAATACACCATAACTTCATATCCAGAGAGGAAGTAGTATGGCACTTACTAGCTTTATAACATTTATATGTTTCTTTTCTAAATTGACTGTAGAAACATTTGCACCAGATATTATTATTTGGTTAGTGATATTTTTGCAAATGAGTCTTAGGATGAACAATACATCCTGTATATTTAATATGCTTTACTTTTAAAAGGGTAAATAAGTTATATCATAGAGTCTAAACTCTCTTTCTGCTAGGGAAGATCACCCTCATGAAAAACAAAAAGAAAAAGTCAAATAATTCACTAATTTCTAGCTAATCTCACCTCTTAGTAATTGAAACTATGTTTTTTACCTACCATTAAGGTACAAAGATACAACATTCTAAACAATGCTACATGAAAAATATTTTATAGAGGATAACTTTTATGCCAAGAGTATAGTATGCAATGAAAATTGAAATCACTTATAGTTTTCCTGTAACATATTAAAAATTGTACTAAATTTTTAAGAGGAATTATCTCTCATACAAGAAGGTACATTCAACCAAAGTATTCTGGAGTAAGAATTTGAAAACTGGCTTGTAACACTCTAACTATTGGTGAAGCAGATTATCTTTCTGGGTATGTAACTCTTTAATATCAAAGGAAGACTTCACACGAGTCCACTCTGTCAATGAAAAACAATGAAGTATTAAGAAATTTGATTATAAAGTCAGGCTAGGGTATGAGAGAAGTAGTAGTTATGATCTTATATGATGTTTGTATGATCAGACAACATGAGAATTCTTAGCTTTTTTTATTCAAAGGTGAGGCATCCATGTTGGGCCTGCAGCTTCATCAAAATGATTCTGTGAACTATGTGGTAATCTATATAAATCTCAGGGGTCATTATTATCTTAGGCTCTTCTCAGACATTGTCAGTATTAAGAGGATGAAATAATAAAGGCATGAGCAGTTTCATTACTAAAAAAGTGGGTTCTGGGATAAGAGAAGAATATGGCTTATTTACCACCTAAGGCAAGAAAATTAGATGCTAAAATTTGCATTTCTCCATTTAAAAGTATCTATTCCATTTATTTCTGAAGCTCAATATTCTTTCCAAACAAGCTATTTATTTTTTTATTTCCCTGTGCCAGGAACCTCTAAAAATGCTCAGTGCAGCAGTGAGACTGGTCTGCTTTTTTAGGAAGAACAACTCAGGCTTAAAAAACAATTCAGCCTCATTAAAGTAAAAAGTCAAACTGTAGGTTTAACTTTTCAAAACCTACTTTAATAAGGGTTCTTAAACACTTCAATCACCCTTCTAACTGACTCACCAAAGGTAGGGAAGAAGAAAGGTTAATAGGAAACAGAGATGTGGATCTGTTTAAAAGTAGCAGTAGCAGTAGTCCAGTCCAACTGTAAGCACCAAACACAAGCCAGTAGCAGTGGATCAATCCAGAAGAAATCTCGATACTCTGCTGAATTGGCACAAGTCTGCAGAAGCAGCAAGAAGCAGCCAGCATACCATGAGAAGTTCTTTGGCTCTTTTCTTTTTATGAAGTCCTGACAAACGAAGATCATCAAAGACCAGAGAAGTGTTGCAAGGTTACCGAGGCAATGTTTCTCACTCTTTGTAGGGTTATATTTATATTCTTTCTTCATATCACATGCCCTCTCAAGTGTTTGCTCCAGCAAAACATCACATGCCCTTTGACAAGACAGCTTCAAGAAAAACACCATGTCTCTGTTCTCAGCAAGACATCCTCTCATAAGACAGTTTCCAGAAAAACATCATATGACACAACTGAGTCTCCAAAGAAACCAGAAATTTCCACTTCATCAAATTTAAAATTCTCTTGGTGCCCACCATTCTCTAGAATACTTCAATCCTCCCCCTTGAGAAGGCAGTTTCCCAAAGGCAAGTGGACCTTAGTTGACCACTAAACTCTGACATACAGAGGCTATTTTGCTAAATTATATAACTCCTCTGGGACCATTTCCTTATTAATTATAGATAATAACAAACAGACATGTCTTACCAAGTTACTGTGAAGGTGAATAGAATAGTTCATATAGAAGTACTCTGCAAATAGAAGACTGCCTGGTCTGGCCTCAGTGAGAGAAATCATGCCTATCCCTCAAGAGACTTGAGGCCCCAGGAAGTGGGGAGGCCTGGCAGGGGTGGAGGATGTTGGGGGTTAGAGATATCCTTCTGGAGATGGGGGGGATAGGATGAGGAGCTGTGGGAGGGGGCACTAGGAGGAGGGTAATGATTGGACTATAAAAAAATAAGTAATTTAAAAAATACTCTGCAAATTAGCCATTTAAGCATGGGGCAGCCATGTGTGGCACACAGAAGTGAATATCTCTCTGTTGGTTTCCATCTGTTTTTTTCTTCATTTTTCATAAAACCATAACATTTTCAAATAGTTATATTAATGGTTTCATTTTACTGTCCCCCAAACATACAGAGGTTACTTGGCTATCCAAGAATTGAAATGAAACAAGACTCTAGTTTATTAAGAGAGAATGGAGTCATTGTACAAAGAGCTCAGCTGTGGTTCTATACAGCCATACTCGACACAGGCTCCATTATTTCATTGGTCGACTTTCCATCTCCAAGTGGATCATGCTTCCCTAACATATCTTCTTCTATGCTGGCTAGTTTAATGTCAACTTGACACAAGCTAGAGTCATCTGAGCAGAGGGATCCTCGATTGAGAAAAATACCTCTATAAGACTGGGCTGTATGCAGGCTGTAGGGCATTTTTTAAATTAGTGATTTATGGGAGACAGCCCAGCCCATTGTGCCATCCCTGGGCAGAAGGTCCCAGGTTCTAAAAGAAAGTAGGTTTAACAAGGCAAGGAGAACAAGCCAGTAAACAGCATCCCTCCATGGCCTGTGCATCAGTTCTAGATTCCAGGTTCCCACCTAGTTTGAGTTTCTGCTTTGGCTTCCCTCAGTGACCTTGCTTGACTCATGAGAAGCCAAATAAATTCTCTTGTCCCCAAGTTGCTTTCAGTCATAGTGTTTCATGAAAGCAATTGTAACCCTAGATAGGACATTTTCCAACTGTTAATTCTCTACCTCCCTTTTGCTTTTATTCACATTTCTTGTGTTATTTGTTGTAAAAGAATTCTCTGAGTGAAGAGCCATTTCTCTGCTGCATCATGTCATCTTAGAAATCAGATTCAGAACCCATATTTAGTTACTGTGTTCTTCTTTGGTTCATACTGTTATTTTTCTCACTTCAGCTGTCTCTCTAGTCACAATATCAATCAAATAATTGAAGCTCTTTTGTGTGTTGTTTTATAAGCAATCAGAAACAAAGAGTGCTATTTTTGACTTAAAGGAAGTCACAGCAAGGGGCTAACAATGACCTCTGCTTTTACATTGTGGATCTGTCTATATCATCAGTGAGCCTGAGAAGAGAGGGCTGCAAACTGCTTTTCCAAAACAGCTCTGAGCCCTTATAGCTTTCCCATTAGTTATGGCATTTCCGGAACTGCATTTTCTTCTGTTTTCCTTATTTGGCTTAAGAAAACATCAAATTTCTGGACTGCTTTCTAAAATGACCCAGACAAAACCATATATAGCTAAGGAGAGAGGGGACATAATTATATGATCTCTCACTTGTTATCAGCTAAGTGAAATGAGAACAGATTCCATGAGAAAAATTTCCATTTTGCTCAGGCCTTGTCTTCTGCATACTTATAATCATAGAAGTAATTGGTTTGTTGAAATTAACTGTGGTCAGGTTCTTCATACCAAGAACCTTAATATAAGCAGACAGCTCATGATAACATAGCTTGTAAGGTAACATGGCTGGCTAACTCTGAGAGCTTGAGTGAAACACCAACAGAACCACCCTTGGAGAGTGTACTGATGAGGATATGGCTTTTGTCAAAGACACTAGTTTTAGTCACCATTTTCTGAGGATGTATACAGGATAGTTTGGAAAGGGTCTACACACCAAGATAGAGGTTTCATTTTTGAACATCTTTGCCTTAGCTCTGAGCACTTCACTTGGTCTAATGTATAACTCATCATCCCAGCATTCTCTAAACACTTCAATGCTGGAACAACTTTTAGAAGACACACAGATAATATTAGACTTTTGACTAAGGACCAGAATAAAATTATTCTCTTAATGTACTATAAATCTCCACATCTTGTGCTAGATAATGTATGTTATTGCAATGCTCCATTAATTTTTAGAGTTTTAGTGTTTTGGGAAAAGATAAATCAAGTTTCTACAGAAAATATGTATTTTATATTCCTTTTCAATGTATAGATTTATTAAATATGGAAAATATAGACAAATGCTTTGTCTTTGTTTCTGGTGTTAAAAATGAGCAAGTAAAGCCTGAATTCAGAGATATATGTTGTAGCTAAGTAGATCACAATGGATAAATTTAAAAAAGAGAGTGTGATACAGATGTACTTAGAAGAAACTAATTTCCATTACTATTTAGTAATAAATAGTGAAACAAAAAAGCATTTTTCAGCTATAGCTCAAAAGAGGCAAACAATGTTGTCAATTTGTGATAGAAGACAAAGAGTATGACTTCATTATAGGGCATACCCTTTCTTGTGACAATACAGGACAATGTGTGTGCCTGCGTGTCTCTCTGTGTGTGTATTTAGCCAAAATGTATTTATACTGAGAACAAGTGTTCTTTTTTAAAAAATTGTTGAAGAGCCTTGTTTCCAGGACATAGAATGTTCTATTGACAATGGTGTGAACTATAAAGTACTGGGAAGTCCTTGTTTCTGATGTTCTTGCTTAATAGCATTACAAATAGTCTTCTCACATTATAAACTTATCTGAAGATTTTAGAATATATGTTAGACAAATTGCTAATATGTATGAAGAACTGCTTTCTTTGAACATAAATATCATAAGTGGGCACAACTGACATACAAAATTTATAAATGACCTAAATACTTTCTCTAGAAAAATGTCAAAATGCATTGTAATGATGAACTATATTGAGATGTATCATTTAAAATATTTCATGAGTGAAGAAAACACACATACACACACATACATACACATATGCACACACACACACACACACACATAAAACTTTAAGATAAATAGTACTATCTTTTTATTTAGAATTGTGCAATTGTTCCATATAAGCTTAATCTGTTCAAATAAAACATTGTGGAGGGGAAATCGGGAGGGGAGACAACATTTGAAATGTAAATAAATAAAATAACCAATAAAATAGCCTATGCATACTATGTTTGCTCTACACATAATAAAGCCAAATCTGAAAATTTAGTTTGTTTACATTGCACCCTTCTATAAGAGTTTTAAATGGTTCTGACTCTTCCTCATTGTGTTGTATCTGTCTTCCAACACTCCCTGACAACCAGGAATTCTCTAGCAAACTACCCTTTTCCTGAGTCATTATTTATAATCTATAATAAACAGAAATCAAATAATAGTTTTCAAATTTAGATCAATGAACTACAAGTTAAGTCTTTTTTTAGTGACATTGATTTTAGGTTTTTGCAGATATATTTCATACTGTTCTCTAGTCAATATTCTGCATGGTTGGTATTTGCAGACTTTTCTGGTTTTGAAAGTAGAAGAGGAGAAAAGGTAGACATGAGGTTTTCACTTGATCTAAGAAACGTGAATAGGGGCAAGTATGGTTGTTAAGGAGGTGTGTTATGAAAACCACAAGTCAATTGGCAAAGCTGTGGCTTCAACTGTAAGACACAAATGATTATGGAATGTAGCTTCAATATCTAAAAAGTACAATAATAGGCAGGTGAAAATAGCAAAAGCTCTTATATTTCACTCTGTGGTGTTTTTGAGCTAGTGGCTGCTGTTGGTTGGCATTTAGAGTTCCGAGCACCATGATCAGACTTGTGTTCCTGTTAATGCTACCTCACAAGCAACATTTTTACACACCACTTTCACATGCTTGAGACCTGGAAGAAATCCATTTTTATATTTTAACTTATTAATTTCAGAGCGAGAAATGGGGTCTGTTTAGTTTTTTAAAATATGATTTCTCATTTTATCTCTAAAAAATGACAATTAGTTGAAACACAAATAGTAGCTCATTTTTTACATGAGACACAGAGAAAAGAATTACTCATGTTCTCTTCATGACAGTTCTGGAGTCCTCTGCTGTCTACAGCAGGAGAGCTCAGAGACAGAGCAGAGTTCTTCTCAGCATGCTACGCTGTTGACTGAGAATGAAAACAAAGATGATGTATGTGGAAAGTTGAGTAAAATGTATGAAGAGTGCCAATTACTGAAAAGTTTTTTTTAATCATTCTTGTTACATACTTATGAACTAATCATAAACTTAACTTTTATGTGATAAAAGAGATGTCAAGAATGGAAATGGCTTGCTTAAGAAGCAAAGATAAATATATAGAGAGGTCTTTCTATATATTCACTTTTCCCATTGTTATGACCAAATGCCCAGCAAAAGTAATGAAGAAAGCTATTTTGTCTTGGTTTCCCCATTATGATGGGGAAGACATGGTGGAGTTGCTGATGAGAACATTGTTAGTGCAAATTTTGAAGTGACAATTTTTCTTTATCCTGACTAGCTCCCAAATAAATGAGACAGAGACTGTAAGATTTATTTAATCAACCTTTATGGCCCAATAGCTGAGTAGTATTAATATATTTTAATCCTCTAAACTAATCTGCCTACCTCCCAGTCACAATCCCTGAGATACTTTTATATTAGTATTGATCTGGCTCTCTCTGCTCCAGTAATTTTCCCATGATGGCTCCTGGACCCTTTCCTCCAGGGGAATCCTCTCTTCTCTTTCTCTCTCCCTTACCCTGGCTCAGATCAGAAGTCCAGCCCTATTCTCTCCTCTGCTCAGCCATCGGCTGACTCTCTTTTATTGACAAATCAGAGAATAAATGGGGAGCAGTGTTCACACAACATTGAGGCAGAAGATACTTAGAATAAGCATTATAGTGTCATGTCTGGATTGTAACCAGGCATGGAGACAGAGAAATCAGCATAATACAAGAATAATCCTTACACAATGCAAGCCACATGCTTATAGAACATTCTGCAGGTGTTCCTCACATTTGAGTTTAGACAGGAAGCAGAAAATTTAGATGGAGAATGGGGTGAGATTATAACCTACAAAGGTACACATCTAATGACTCACTTCTTCCCACCTTGCTTCTCACCTCAAAGGTCCCACAGTCTTCCTTAACAGTGAACTAACAGATTCTTCTCTATATTATAACTCTAGTGATGGTGGTAATAATAGTAATTTAATACCGTCAGTGGCAGTTCTGCATTTCTGTTGTCTAGCATTGATAACTCTTGGAAAATAAAGTGTAGGAAACACAAAGTATAAGATGTTTATTTCAGTCTGTTAACTATTTATAAAACTTGAGGAAAATACCTAATTTTACCCTTTTAACTTTAGTGATAGGAACTGAAGTTCTAAAGAAATCAAATCAACTTATGTCTATGGAATTACAAGGATGTACATGGAGTATACTTAATGTACTTTAGAATTCAACATATTTCTCATATAGTGGATACTTGTAATAACTGGGCTTCTGGGGTTCAGTTCCTAAATAAACAGGAACAGTGAGAAGTAGAAGAACTGAAGTGGTCCAGTAGCATGGGCGCTCACTCCTAAGTCAATTGCTCCTTTGGTATTTATCCGAGCAGGGTGTGCTGAGGCAGTATCATTTACCTTTAGAATGACAAAAATTGGGTTTCAGCAAAACAACTCTATTTCTGCTCTACTGTTAGGGTGACAGAGCACAGTCAAACACACATGGCTACCCAATGTCACCTATGCTCTTCTATGTGTTTCCTTAGATGACATCAGGGTTTGTCTAGGCATCATCAAGTCTTAGATTCTATGTAAGTTTGATTATTCTATAGTAACAGTGGCCTGTGTCAATGTCCTAGAGTCAGATTTTGTGCGGTTGGTGTCAGTAATCTAATATAAAAATATGTATTTTTGCTTTTTTTTTAATTGTATTTTTTCATTAGCCTGCTTATTTTCAGATAACAATGGATGGAATTTGCTTCCTGGTGTATTATCAAACTATTATTTTCTAACAAAATTAGCTTGTTTTATTGTAATAAATTGGAGTTTTCCCTTTTCTGGACTAATAAAAATATTCCCTGAAAATACATAGATAATTAAATAATACAACTTTTCTGAAAATTGCATGAATAGTTAGGATGTGCTTGAGATTCTATAGAAAATGACTCAAAGTAAAAATGAATGACCATCTATGGAACCCATCTGAGAGCAACAGTGGTAGAAAACATCCTCTTACTTAAGAGAGCAACACACACAATATTATAAACTGCAACATGAAAGACTTATGTATGCTCTGCATATGAAGACTTAGGATATTCTCTTAATATATTTTCAGGAGATGCCTTAATAGTGTGTTTAGAAGCAACCTTCAAAGAAGAAACCAGGAAAGCTGAGTCAGCTTCATTCTAAACCGTCAATGTCTATGACCTGGAACAAATCAATAGAGGTTGTTCAGATCATCTTTGGGAAATGTAGTTAATTCAACTTTCCTTCCTTCCTTCCTTCCTTCCTTCCTTCCTTCCTTCCTTCCTTCCTTCCTTCCTTCTTTCCTTCCTTCTTTCCTTTCTTTCTTGTTATTTATTTATTTATTTATTTATTTATTTATTTATTTATTTATTTTACATCCAGATTTTATTCCTCCTACCCTGGTCCACACTCCAACTGTTTCCACATCCCATATCTCCTTCCTACCCTTCCTGTTTCCATAAGGATGTTCCACCTCCCATCCCCACCCCTCACCCAACCAGACCTCCTCTCTAAACTCCCTGGGGCCTCCATTCTCTTGAGGGATAGGTGCATCTTCTGTGACTGAACCTAGACCCAGCAGTCCTCTGCTGTATATGTGTTGGGGACCTCATATCATCTGGTATATTCAACTTTCCAATTCAAGTAAATTTATATGGATTGATCCTTCACCATGTTCTTAGGATAAGAGTATTTAACTTTATTTCTCTCTGTGTATGGTTTGGTTATGCTTGGCCCAAAGAATAACACTATTCAGAGTGACCTTGTTGGAGAAAGTGTGTCGTGATTATGGGCTTTAAGACTTTCATTCTAGTTCTCTGGGAGACAGTCTTCTCCTAGCTGCCTTTGGAACAATAGGTGGAACTCTGAACTACTCCAACCCCACATAAGCCTGGATGCCTCCATGCTCCCACCTTGATGATAATGGACTGAACCTGTAAGCCAGCCCCAATTAAATGTTGGCTTTTTATCAGTTGCCTTGGTCATGGTTTCTGCTCACAGCAGTAAAACCCTAACTTAGAAACTCTGGTAACTCACTATTTAGATAGGAAGCCAAATAGTATATATCAAATCTTAACATAAAATTTAACCATTATTACTAGATAAACAAATGAATATGCATGATGGCTAAACATTGGTTGAGGCTGGAGGGAGGGAAGGCTGGCTTCACAGATGTCATTTAAGTCAGATAAAGACTACTTCTTTTTTCTCTTCTCTAATGAGAAAATGCTCATTAATTTTTTAAATAATATATCTTTTCTTTGTCACTGACCAAGATTTCTTGATGTAAAAACTTCTTCATTTGGTAAAGAATTAATTATTAACTAAATTGGTTTTAAAACATAAGCACTCTATTTTGGATG
This sequence comes from Rhabdomys pumilio, assembly GCA_030674055.1. Taxonomy (NCBI): domain Eukaryota; kingdom Metazoa; phylum Chordata; class Mammalia; order Rodentia; family Muridae; genus Rhabdomys; species Rhabdomys pumilio. Next base: position 40,919,003 of record JANHMN010000022.1, read on the forward strand.
TATGTAAGCATTGGAAGTAGACATTCTTATTTTTCAAATGGAGAATTTGAGTCAAAAGATAATTCAATACCAAACTAGAAGAAAATTGGCATTTTTGTCTATACAAAGAAACATTATTTTATCCAGACATTTTAATTAACAAGTCAAAATATCAAACTAATAAATTTAAAAATTCTAACATTCAATAAGATTGTATAAAACGTTACTTTATTACAGGAATAGATTATGAGAAATGTGTGGCTAAGTGATTTCATTATGGCATATTTACACAAGTGAAAATAGTTCATCAGTATAACCTTGTGAGATTCACCTTCATGAATGTGACCCATCATTGATGAAAATGTTATACAAGGTGCTGGGGAAATGGCTCATAAATTAAGAGCTCTTATAGAAGAACTGGGTTCTATCCTCAGGGAATCCAATATCCTCTTCTGGACCCTTGGGGCATCTGCAAATATACATATGTGCACATACCACATATGTGGTAAAAATACAGACAAGCAGACATACATGTACACATAAAATAAAAAAATTCTTATAAACCTTAGTTAATACAAGACTATATTTGTACATGGATAGATATTTAACTGTTACTATTTGGTTTTAGAAGTTAGAATGAAGTCACCAATTTGGGCTTGATAAAGGTACAACAGCATGAATGGCTCAACATTCAAATAAAATGACTTGGGAAATAATGAATTAAAATTATGAAAGGGAAGGTCACCACCATTCAAAATAAAGTTAATATTGTCTCAAGAAGAAACGTTTCATTTATTCAAATATTTCAGACCAGGCAAGTGGAGCAAGGAAGTTCTATTCTACTGAAGAAGATGAGATGACTGAGAATTGAGGTATTAAAATTAAAGGAGCAGCTGAAAAAGGCCAACAATACTGATTCTTCATCCTGAGCCATTTGGGAATGTTTTGTGTCCTCAAGATATACAAAGAAGCCAAATTGAAAAGAAAACAGATGAATCTTTTCCCCCTTCTCATTGTGAATTAGGAACCATCTGCAAGGACAAATGCTGAAGCAAATACAAGTGTTCCAATATGCTACCGACAAAATGACATGTATGTATGCAGATTTCTTTGTGATAACTATAAAGTGCATTTTAAAAAACACATCTTCAATTATAAGGAATGGATATGAATTAACTTCTTCAGTTCTTTGATTATAATGTTAATAGTTGCCAGACTTACAGCTGAGAGGCTGGACTTTAGTTCTAGCCATCTGGTTCTGAGTATCCATTTTCAAGCCAATGAAAACACAGTGCTGACTAGGATTTTTCTGTTAATAGATATTGATTTGTTATTAATGTGAAACTGGATCACTTCTATATTTATTCTTATCAACCAAAGGGGAAAGAGGACAGTTATTTCTACTATCCCTTCACAGTCAATGGGAAAAGGCTTGCATTTCACATATTGTTTCCTGTCCGGAGATTGTTGAGATCAGGTTCTTTGAGTTTCAAAGCAAGTTTGGCACTAGTTACTTGGCTATTTCCCCCTCTCCTGGATTTAGCTATAATGGAGTAGCAGTACAAGGAGAAAGAATTTTATGAGTTAGAACACAATCAGCTCTCAATATTTGTTTCTGAGGCATGCATGAAGATTCCCAATTTCTTTGCCCAAAGTCTTCCGCCTCTCATATTCCAAACATAAGCTTATACCATTCTGACAAGGTAAGAACAGCAACACAATTGCTCAAAAGTTCTACTCTCACCACTTGTGGTTCTTTTTAGTAACATATACATGTGTGTGCACACACTTATACACATGTGTCTTCATCTTGACATAACTATAGGTGGCAAACATGTTCACTTTAAAATGTGACTGGTTCATAGTTCTGGCGTAATGTGGTACCATTCATATACCTATATAGTACAATGAATATATTGACTGTCAAGGACATGAGGTAAGTTTAGTAAGAACATTGCAAGAACTTTTATCTTTTTCTGTCTTTACAAATTACTGCACAGTTCAGTTGTAAAACAGACACAGCACATCTGGTTATAATAAAGTATGTTATATCCTTTAAGAAGAACTTTATTATGGAGATTCTGTAATTTGGCACAGTTACATATGGTTTAACAATTAGATTCCACGTTTATCAATTAATAGCTCAAAGAAAGATATTTTTATAGGCGATCACGCTAAAATGTCATTCTGGAACTATTTTGTTTCAGAATTATACAAATCAGATTAATAGCCTAGTCATTTATTTGTATTGAAATTTAAAGAAAACATAATGATCTACTACTAAAATGATATTCAAATAGTCTTTTTCCCTCCCTGCATTCTGTTTAGGTTTGTCTTGCTCTGAATTATAATGGTAAGTGCAGTCCCCCAAGACCTGGAGTCAGCACATAGACCCAAGTGATAATACGTGACTGTTCCCCCAAGTTAATTCTGATTGGTAAATAAAGATGCCAACAGCTAACAGCAGAGCAGAAAAGACATAGGTGAGATTAAGGATTCCCCAGCTTAGGGTCAGAGGAGAACCAGGAGGATGAAGAAGTCACTATAAGTTGGATGAATTTAAGAGAATATGGCCCTGAGAGCTGGCCAATTGGAGTTAAGAGCAGCCCAGATGAAAGATAGTAAGTAGTAATTCTGGGTTATGGATAGGAAAGTAGTTTCTAATAGCATAGAGGGTTAATATCTGCCCAGTTCTTATGCTGTTTAAGGCTTATTGTAAATAAAGAGGTTGTGTATGTCTTTTATCCAGGAACTGAATGGTCAAAGGTGGGGTAAAAAAAGTTCTACAGCTGTGTGTATATTGTGTATGCATTAGTGCATAGGCATGAGCCAGCATGTGAATGTCAGAGCCAAATCTATCTTTCATTTTTTTTCATTTATGAGTATGAGTCTGGAAACCAGAAAAGGCAACAGATCCCAGAACTGGAGTTACAGGGGCTTATGAGCCGCCATATGGTTTCTGGAACCTAAACCCAAGTTCTCTGGAAGAGCAGTAAACATCTTAACTACTGAGCTATCTTTTCAGCTCTGAGAAAGTTTCTTACTGAAATGTAAGCTGGAGATTTTGGCTGGGCTGGCTCCTATCTTGCCTCTATCTTAGTGCTGGGATCACAGGCACCTGCAGCCATGCTCTACTATTTACATGGGTACTGGAACTCAAACTCAAGTACTGTGCTTACATAACAAATATTATTACCCACTGAATCATCTTCATAGCTTCTTTAAATAATCTTTATTATTATTATAATCAATTATTAATTTTAAATTATGGGTATGTATGTGTCTCTGAGCGTCGGTTATACAGCTAAGTGCAGTGCTTGTAGAAGCCAGAAAATGGTGCTGAATTCCCATGGAAGTGGAGTTATAGGCATTTGTGAGCTGAATGATGTAAGTCCTAGGATGATCTTTTGTAAAAGCAGTTCATGCTCTTAACTACTGATCTGTGTCTTCAGCCCCTCTTATAAATTACATATATGCATAACATATATTTATCTGCATATATGTTCATGAGCACAAGAAAACTATGGAGGCCAAGAAACAATTGTAGAAGTTAGTTTTTTTCCTTCCCTCTATGGTCCCTGGGATCAAGCTCATGTACTTGGATTTGGCAGTAAGAGTTGTCTCGCTCATTCAAACAATCTTTTTAAAACATACTTTTTGTCTTCAGTTCTTTGTAAGAAAACCTTTTATTAATTCAGTGTGCAACTTTGTTGTTTTATATTATATGTTGGCCTAGCTTATTTCATAGATATTACAAAGAAATTAACTGGAGAGAGAAACTACAATGAAGCTCTGGATTTTGTATATATTAATTTGTAACATTGCACTAGCTAAGTGAAAGCTTATCCTCATCCCATGGATACTGGTGTAGTGGTCCAGTGAAAGAAGGATAAATATAAAAGAATTAATGTCTTTTTTTATGAGTTTTTTAAATTCTTTCTTTTTTCTTACACAATTAAGTTAATTTGTACTATGGAAAAAATCTAATCTCTGTTGATATCCACTAGAATAACAATTACTTTTTCACAATGAGTTGGAATTATAAAACACAAAACTTGGGGGGAGGTATTCCAACTAAATGAAAACTATAGTAAGTCCTAAATGCCATGCTGAGGAAACTGAATGTTATACCTTAGGAATTCTATTTATTAATGTTAACCTTGAATTTCATTGGAATGAACCAGTGAATATGGATGTTGATTGGGAGTTCTATGGAGAGTTTAGTGTGCTTTCTATCAAAGGACTCCCCTGAAAACATCATGATTCCTAGGAAAGATTTCAGAATCATTGACCTCCATTCAATCTTAGGTAAAAAATAGGCCAGGGTGTCCTTGAAGATTTACTGGATTCAATAGAGTACTGAAGGAAAAAGAGACAGGCAATGCAACTAGATGCCTTGAGGTAAAGTTCCTTGAAACATGGCAAAGGTCATCCAAGGAGTAATTGTCTCACTGGGAGTAATGGTCTCACTGTATAGAATGGCTTCCTTACATACCCCTCTGAAAGCATACAGGCTTAATTCTGTATTATAAGACTAACACTTATTAGCTATTTCTGTTACTTCTGCATACCTATGGCAAACATCCCTTAAAAACAACATAGAGAAGAATAATTTATTTTGGCCCACAGTTTCGGAGATTTCAGTTCATAGTTTTCAGCTCTATTAACATTGAGAAAAACATGTAATAGGAGAATTTAATGGAGAATAGTATTCAACTCATGAAAGATAAGAAAATAATAAGCATAGGACTAGAGAACAGGAATAACCTTAAAAACCATGCCCCCAATGACCCACTTCTTCCAAATAAGCCCCATCTGCTAAGGTTTTGCAACCTTCCAAAAATCACCACTAGCTGGCAATCAAGCATGAGCCCATGGGGGATATATCAAGTTCAAGCCATATAGTTCTATTCTGCACCTCAAATGCCAGTCTTAGTTTTGTTTCTCTGGGTCTGATAAAATACCCTCACAAAACAACGGTAAGGAATAAGAGTGTTGCTTTGATTTACTACTTCAGGTTCCATTTCAGTTCAGCATCTAGTCTGTGCCTTTACTGGGCAGTAATCCACAGTTACAGTGCCTCTGTCATTTTGGGACTTCTATTGCAGCCTAGGATGTACCTCAAAGCTTCACATCTAGCCCACAGAGACTGTCTGTAGGAGCTCCAACCCTGCCACATATTGTCCATCTTCCTATTTGTCCCCTTGAAATGTGGGTGGGAACCTTCATGGTCACATAACTCTCAAATTCTGTATTCCTGAAAAACTAGTATCATGTAAACAATGTTGTGGTCTGATAGCAGCTGGAGCAATAATTGGATCCATATGAACTGCAGGCACATTAACTTTTCAGTGCCTAAATGGTTGAACACAGGGAAATGGGTGCTCGGGAAAAGACAGTGGGTGAATCTGCAGGAGCAGGGTATCCTGGAGCATTCTTTTCTCACAGGAAAGTCTTTTAAATGGCTTTACTCTTTCATACCCATGAACCTATCTTGGTTGGAGCATGAATAATTTCTGAATTATTCAAGGCATATTTTCTATTGTTTTAATTCAAAGTAGATAATTTCTTCTTGATGTTAACAGGCTCTTAAGAAGCCATGCTTCTTTAGCTCTAACTTTACATGGGCTTTTCTGATCATACTACAAGTTCAGCAATCTATTTCAACCTACCATTGTGTCTGAGGCTCACTGTAATTTGCCTAAATGTGCCCAGCAGTAACTGTGCCACCACCCAAATGCCTTAAAAGTTTCTTTACTGTGAAGATTAGTACATCACTTCTACACTCAACCTCCCACAGTTTCAGGGAACGAACAAACATAGGCAAATTATTTGCTAGAATATAATTTGTGTGACTTCTAGACAGAGTTCTTATTTCTACATGCAATATTATAATAAGCATAGTCTAATACACACACACACACACACACACACACACACACACACACACATATCGACATTTTAGTTATCAGATCCCACAAAATGATCTAAAACCATTTTAGTTTTTCTCTTCTGGAAACCTACTCAAATTTCTCCTGAAAACCAGCTCCAAACTTATAACACACACAATCAGGCTTAGTCATACCAAACCCATTTTTCTATTCTTGTGACAAAATACCTGGCAAGATATCTTAATGGAAGACAACTTTTCTGAAGTTCACAGTTTCAGAGATTTTAGTCTACAGTTCTTGGTACCATTTAATGTATTTCCCATAATGAATAACTGTGGTAGTGTACGAGCTGACTTTAAGCAAAAAGCGGCTAGAAAGCAGCTATCAGCTTTGCAGCCATCTTGAGCCATATACCCTGACATGAGACTTGGTTTTCAACAGCCTACAACAGCTGAAGCACACTCTGATATTCCACATAGCTTGTTTTGCTGTTTAGTGCCCACAGCTGCAAGGAGCACGCGGTATCCACGCCTACAAAACATGTGGTGCATGTGTTATCCACGTGCTATCCACGCCATAAATGCCTGTAAGGTGCATGTGCTGTCCACGCCTGTAAGGCTTACATCATATCCACACCTGCAAGGCATGTGGCAAAAGCCTATAAATACCCAGGATTTCCTTGTACTGGGGGTGTAGTAGTAGCAGGTGTAGAGGTGTGTGTATGGTGGAGACAGTAAAGAAGACTTTACTACAGATCCTCTGGCTTGTCTCTATTCTTCGCATCTCTTCCCCTTCTTCCCCCCACTCTCTCTCTTGCTAGACCCTGACTTGCGGAACAGAGCGGGCTGCTATAGTTTGGCCCCCAAACGTGGGCCAGAGTGGTCCTTTACAGTTTGGCCCCTAAGGTGGGGCAGCTTGGGCTTTTACAGTAGAGAAGTTTTCGACCTCATTATGGACAGGAAACAGAAACAAAGAAAGGACAATAGGTCCAATCCTCACAGGCATGCCTTCTGGTATCTATTTTGCCAGTATAGGGTCATAATTGTCAAAGGTTCTGAAACCTCCCAAGACACCATCAGCTAGGAACCAAATATGACTACTGGAATAATTTATACTTTAACTATGACTACTGGGGTAGCTCACACTTTAACCACAAGTACTTGATTAAAGTGTATTAAGTGAATAATGAATACCTTTACAAAATGATTCTTTTACAAAAGATTTATTATTGTTCTACTTTGCTTTTATTGTCAAAATTATTTCACGTTGATATGATGGTTAATTCTGATTGTCAAAATGGATGTGTCTGTGAGGGTATTTCCAAACACAGTTAGGATGCAAAGTCTCTGACTTAATCATAAATTACTCCTTTGATGGATTCATATGATATTAATATTTCAAGGTGGTGGAAGGCAAAGAGATGGGCTTCTTGGAAGAAACAGGTCACTGTGTGTATGTCCTTGGAGCTATAGCTCACTCTAGCTCCTTCCTTTATTTCCCTGTTCTTGCTTTCTGTCCACCAAGCAGTGGAGGAGCTCATTTCTCTCACATTCCTATGGTTGTAATATTCCTCTGAAGCATATGAGGCCAAGAAATGGGCTTAACACTCTGAGGCATGAGCCAAAAATGAATTCTCTCTATATTGTCATATCTGTTGTGTATTTAGTCACAAAGACCTAAAAATAACTGAGATGGTTAGCATAGTATGTTTTCTCACTAAAATATACCTTTAGTTATTGTAGATATGGCAATAAAATAGAAGATATTTGTGTGTATAAATATTACACTGAAAATACATGTCAGAATGAGGGAGTGAATGTGTACAACATTTTCTTAGATACTTACATTGGTAATCATGGCACACATATATCTTCACTTGCTTCCAGGATCATTCCTGCAGTTTCCAAGAAAATATCCTGGATATTAAAATCTGAGGAGAAAACAGTTCAGATCTATGCAACACTTAAAACAAAGAGAACGTTGTCAGATCTCACACCATTAAACTTAACTAAACAGGCCTGCCTTTCACAAACCAGACCACATACTACTTTATTTCTTCTTCCTGAAGCAATCCCTCTTCACCCACCTCTGGCCTTCCTTCCTGCAAATCTTAGTTCATATCCCACATTTTCATTCAGCATTATGACTTCTCTGAAATGTCATTTTCCCAACTTCCAGCAGCATTCATTTTCCTTTGGTTCTATCACCACTGAGGTATATTTGCCTTTCCTTGACTAATTATTGGAACAGGAACTATGAAGAAGGTTACAGTAGTTTAAAGCTCATTCTGTACTTCCTTAGGTACACCTCACCAGCTATTCTTTGAACCCCAAACATATATCCTACCAAATATTCAGTATTGAAATTTACTACTTCTTAAGATGCTTTTAGTAGAATGTTTCTCATATGTCTGACCTGCTCATGTCTGTAATGTGTAGATTTGTGAAGTGTCCCTGTGGTGATGAAGAGAAGGTTATCTTCATTCAGCTAGAACACAACTATGAAGCAGAGAGACATAGCAGTCAAAGGCCTACCTGTGATAACTCAATTCATAAAGTCTGAGCATCATTCAGTCCAGAACTAAAATACATTAAAATATCAAAAGCAGGAGGTGTGTTTGATAGGTTTCTGCTTGCCAGAGAGTGCTATGGTAGATCTCATTAATCTACAGCCTTTGCTAATGATCTGTGAAGCTTCATGCTGTTGACTCATGCTCTTGTTATTATATAAGCATCTCTGTTCCCTGTCTCACAAGCACCTTAGAAGCAGGAAGGTGACTGTTTTAAACTGGTATTACTTTCAGTTTTCTAGACTAGTATTTATAATGTAGAAGATGTTGATCAATACATGTTTGGCTGATGTTGCCTTCCTCACAGTTAGTCTTTCTATCTTGGACACTTACTCCTGTGGGGAAATGTTAGTTTCCCATGCAATTAGACTGGACACCTGTGAGAAAGATGGATTTAGTCTAGTTTGAATTTCAGAGGATGTGTGCTTCAGAATATGAACAATTGAGGTCAAGTAAAAATTGTTCTAGCAAATGATAAAACTTGGGTTGAAGTTATTTCATAGGAAGGTGGCAGATCTGCCATTCATTGGTTCCTGGGTATTAAATACAATAAACTTTCTTCTATCCATGTAAAATACTTCAAACAAAAAATCCTAAGGGACTTTTTTGTGAAGTACTTCATTTTTGAGACTAACTTGTGAACTAGTAAACATTGCTTATGCTTTATGAAACATAAGTGAAAATTTGCAAGGTATAATTGTGTGTGAAAAGCTTCTAGGGACATTCAGTTTCTTTTCTTCAGCACATTCTTTCTCTAAATGTATATCAGTGAATGAGGCTTAATACAGAGGCATGGTGCTTACTAGCCTTAGAGAAACAGCTTAATTACCATCTGCTGAATTGATTCAATTAATAAAAAGTCGTCTGTCACAATTTTCCCTGCACAGTGTGACATTTCTCCTGGGTAGAGGTGAGCAAACATCTGTCTCCACAGATAGGGAACCAACAACAAACCACAGTAAGGATAACACCAAAGTTCAACTGATGAATCAATCTTTTATATTCATATTACTGACAGGAATATAGGTGATGGTTATAGCGATGGGAGTAGAAATAGCTCAAAATCAGTATTATTACCAAATGCCTAACACAGAATGGACGACATAGAGCTCATGGCACAACCTGTGGACAGCTCAACAATATAGAGGGTACTCTTAGGTCACTGTGTTGATTTTAGCCTCTTATGGCATCTTGATTTGTTTCGACTTTTCCGGCAACTTGGATGATCTGACTCTATAGTCCTTGCATTTATGGTAGTGGTGATGTTCAAATGTGTGTGTGTGTGTGTGTGTGTGTGTGTGTACAGCTATGCATGCAGGGAAGGCAAAGGAGAATGTTAGGATTCCTCTTCTATTATGCTTATTCCTTATTTCCTGTGACAGGCTTTCTCATAAAACTAGAACTAAACTGGCAGCCAGGAAGCCCCCAGGCATCTACTTGTGATCTCACCTCCAGTGCCTTTATCTTCACCTCCCTACCCCCACCCAAGCACAGGTATTACCTGCATAGCATATACCAATTCTCATGATCATGCCTCGTCTGTATTTTTACATAGGTTCTGAGAATTCTTTTAAAAATTTGAATGTAAACTTATTATTTATTGTTAATATTAATTATTACTATTGTGTGTATGATATGTGTGTGAGCGAGTTATGGTGTACATGTCAAAGGACAACTTTGGAGGTCTAGTTATCAAATCAAATTCAGGCTATGCACTGCAAGAGAAGAAAGACAGAAAGAGATCTGCATTTTGCCAAGTCACACACTACAGACAGGGAAAGACACACACAGATCTGCCCTCTTCCCCCACTCCCTGCATGGCACAGGTGGACCACAGCCACACAGAACCATGCTTACCACCACACCACATGGGAGGAGGAAGACAGACAGAGACGTGCAGACCACCATGGCACCCACAGACCTGCTCTCTAACATATGGCATAGGTAGGCCATAGACACCTGCTTGCCAGAGGATGTTACCTAGGGGCCTGCCAGATACACAATGTGTGAGTATATGGTGGGCAGATGGAAAGGAAAGAGAAATGGAACAGTTTATTATGAAGAGAGATGAAACTAGAAGAGTACCCTTTAGTGAGTGGCCAACCCTGCCATCTGGGGCCATAGTGAAGTCTCATCCTGAGCTGCCACTGCCATGTCTGGGTCTTTGAAGCAGCAGCAGGGGTCAGTTTCTATGTCCATAGCTCATATTACCACTAGAGAACATTGGTACATCCCTGGTTGGGACAGCCACCAGAAACCATGTAAATGCCCTGGGGCTGTGCAGAACTGGCTTTGCCCCTCACTGGCTATAGTGCTCTGGAGAGCTCACCGGAGGCAATATTCTGGCAAGCAGGCCTTGTGCATTGCTCAGAAAGCAGAGTAGAGTTGGCCTTGGTGGAGGGGGTATAAGAGAGCCAGCTCCAAGTCATGAGTGTAGGACAGCTGACCCTGCCACTTATCTGTTGTGGGTGGCACTGGTGCAGAAATGAGGCTCTTGCTACCTCTGATAGTTGGGAAAGTTGCCCACAGGTCATGAGCATGGAAGAACTAGCCCTGCTCCTTACCAGCTGCAGCACTTGGGAGAGCAGATCCTGCACCTCACCTGGGCAATACAGCAGAGCTGGGATGGTGAAGGCACTAGTAAAACAACCCAGAGGGTGTGAGAACTGGTCCAGCCCCTTGCAGGCTGCAGTACCCCACACCTTTACTGGGCAGTACAATGGAACTGGCTCTGGAGGTGTGCATACAGGAAAGTCAGCCCAAGGGCACGAGCAGGAGAGCTGACTCTGCCTCCTACTGATGGCAGCATTAGTTGGCCTAGCTGGAGCAGTGCTGGAGAGCTCTCACCTGGTTGTGCTGGTAAAAGAAAACTCATGGGCTGATCAGTTCAGCTACTATCCAGACCCAGATCCAGGGCTGTGAGTAGGCCCACTCAAAAATTTATATCATCTGCAATGGTTGAGACACATAAAAGAAACAATCCTGTTGATCCAAAGCTGCAAGATCTCCATGACAAAGGGCGACAACAGGATAACCAGGAGGAAGCCTAGTGAAGATTCAACATTGGTGGTGTCACAAAAGTCAGAGATCCTGAATTAAACCAATGACTCATTTAATGAACATTTGCAAGTGAAGGTGTGTGGACAAAGGGATATAGTGTGGTACACACTGTGACACACTACAGCTTCCATGATGAGATGTTTTCTATAGTGTGTGTGTGTGTGTGTGTGTGTGTGTGTGTTATTTGGAGGGGAGTGAAGTTGCAAGGGCAAAGGTTGAATATGAGGGGATCAGGAGATGAGCAGAACTGGGATGCATGATGGGAATCTCACAAAAACAGTCTATAGCATCTGGGTTCCATGAGTAGTTAAACTTGAACAGAAGGTTTTCATTTGGAACTAGTAAATGTAACTTGTGTTCCTAGCCTGTGTTTTCATACTGTCAACTATGCCCTCATTCTCTAAAAACTGGATTGCATAATAATGATCTTCAGATCCAAGTAAAATGACCATTTTAAAGTCTGTTCCTACAAATCTGATTTAAAGAACTATGTGAGAACAACGGTTTTACATTTTAAGCAGTGCTATATGTGTCCTTTTTTGCAAGATTCACAATCTGTACTTTGGAAAGCACTCTTCCATAAAGTCTTATGAAAGACCTAATAATATGAGCCTATTTTAATCTGTAGAAGTGGTTCTCAACCCTGGCTGTAGATCACATAGTGAACTTTTAAAGCAATATTAATGCACAGGCCATCTCCCAGAACAATTATATCTGATTATCTGGATGGAGATGAATATGTATGAGATCTATCTTCTCTGTGCTATCATATAATTCTTCTCAACTATGCTGGGAACTTTTCTACTTATTGTGGATCTTACAAGAAAGTAGGAGAAAGGTAATGTTCAGCTTTCCACTCCTTCAGCTGAGAACCACAATAAATTTTCTACAATTTTCAAACATAAAGATCAGAGCTTCTTCTTAGGGTCCTGACTTGATAGATGTTGTTTTCTCTACTTTGAATTTTAGCTCATTTATCACTCTCCTGCCAAGCTGCTACAATGCATAGGCAGGTGAGGAGTGGAAAATGTGTCTTTTCCAGAGCTATGGCTAATGAAGATGATACAAGTTTATCAAGCTAGTAACCAGGTGTGGATGAGGCCATGATGAAAATGTCAACGTCAGGGCTAGTTAGCTTCAGCTGGCCCTGCATTGCAAGGGTGTTATATGAAAGGAAGTAAATGAGAATAAAAACAAAATCAAGTGGCTCAAAGTGTATTTGGGGGTCTTAATGTTTCCACAAGCACAGACATAGGTGGAAGAATAGCAGATTATCCTACCCTTTACAGTTAGATGCACTTAGATACTAAGTATGCTGGTTACTTTTTTGTTTGGTTGGTTTTTTTGTTTTGTTTTATTTTTTGAGACAGGGTTTCTCTATGTAGCCCTGGCTGTCCTGAAACTCACTCTGTAGACCACCTGGCCTCGAACTCAGAAATCCACCTGCCTCTGCCTCCCAAGTGCTGGAATTAAAGGTGTGTGCCACCACTGCCCAGCTGTTTTGGGGGTTTTTTGTTTGTTTGTTTGTTTTATTTTTATTTTTATTTTTTTTATTTTCTTGTCAACTTGACACAAGCTAGAATTATCTGGTAAGAACGAACCTTAGCTGAAAGATTGCCTCCACACAATTGCCTGTAGACAAGTCTTTGGAAAATATTCATAATTGATAATAATGTTGGAGGGTCCAGACACTATGGATAGTCCTAGGTTGTATGAGAAAGCAAACTGAGAAAGCCATGAGGAGCAAGCCAAAAGCAATTTTCTTTCATGTCTTTTGCTTCTTCACTTCCTGCTTCTGGGATCCTGCTTGAGTTTCCTCCATGACATCCCTCAGTGATGTACTGTAATAGGGAAGCATAAATCAAATAGAACTTCTCCTCCCCCAGTTGGCTTTTTCCATGATGTTTATCACAGCAATAAAAAGCAAATCAAAACACTAGGGAACAGGAACATTTTCTGCCCTAGATTAGGACAATCTGACATCTGCAACACTTGAGCACACAATGGAAGAGGCCCCACTCCTCAATAATACTACTGACAATAGTGTTTCTCGTTGGTTAAATTTTAGCTATATGAGGAGAACCAGAAAAATAGAAATCAGGTTAGAGTCCAACAAAAAGAGAGAAACAGAGCAGGTAACATTTTTAAAACTGAACTCTGATATAGCATGTGCAATTTGCATTTTAATACATAGATGATAAAAACTAATAGTATTATTAAATGAATTTTGGAACAAAAATTATGCAGCTTTAAATTTAAAAGTTTATAGCAGTAGAAAGGGAAGATATTTATTAGAATTATTAGCATAGATAAAAATGCAAAGATCTCAGAAATAAATATACAGGTATAGAAAATATGAAAAATTATATAATATTAAGAGGACAGAACCTTGTTCAGGAATAGAAAGGGAGATTAGGTAAAGACATAATTAAATAGATAATAGGAGAAAAACTTCCATAGACTCAAGTAAGCTCATTAAGTACAATTATTGCTGCTTCAAGTCCTAATAATGATTAATAAACAATTCATAACTAATGAGGGCAAAGACACAAAACTTGAGGCAAAATGTTCCAATATAAAAAACTTCTATGTAGAAAGACCATGTACACTGTAAAGGCAGGAATATGAGGTGGGTTATTGCAAAATAATATCAAATCTAGCATAGATTAAGATCTTTAAGGTCCATGTCTACACATTACAATTTTCTGATGTTACAGTTTGGATCTTAAATGTCCTCAAAAGCCTGGATAATAATTTCTTGGCTTCCAGTCTGTGATGCTATTGGAAGTTGGTATAGCATTTAAGAGATGGGACTGAATGAGATGTGCCCTTGAGAGAAATTTGAGACCCACCATCTTTCTCCCTCTCTATTTTTATGTCCTGGCTGCCATGACATGAACAGAAACAGAATTCATCTAGTGAGACTTTCACCATGATACTCTGCCTCAGTAAGCCTCTGAAACCATAAGACAACATAAATATTTCTTTCTTATGATTTTCTTATTTTGTCATAGCAATGGAAACACAATTAACACATGACAATCTGTGGACTTGATGCCAACTTCTAGACTGAATTCAGTTATAATCTCTGTGTGTAGGTCTAATAATTGGTATTCAGTTGCCAGGTGTTTCTAGGATTATTTAACATTGTAACTTTATCTGAAGACTCATGAGAGGAAATGTGAAGTAACAAAAGTTCTGCCTTCAACTAGGCTGGTATCTAGGTACCAAGGTAAAAGAAAGATTGTATATGAACTTTTAATAAATACATCACTATTTTCCTGATCTTACGAAATGGCAAGTAATTAAATTAATAGTTAAATGGCAAAAGACAGATAGAGGAAGCACATGTTTGTAAGTGCTACAGGGTATCTGGGTTCCCTGAGTAGGAAGGACTGCTGGGCCCTAGGCTTAGTTAGAGATCAACTGGAAGCTCGTCACCGTAGAAGTAAAAAACTGGATGAGAGTATTCAAATGAGAGTTTAAAATAAAAATCAATGGGTTTCTTCAGTATAATTTGATACTTAGGTAATGTTCATGCAAAAAAAGAAAAAAAGGAATCATGAAGATATCTTCTAGAGTAGAAGAAAAATGAAGGAAAGATGAGGAAGAGTCGATCTAAGGTCTAGTGTCATAGGTGGGCTAACAATGAGAAATAGAAGATTTGGGTGGACAAAATTGTTGGTGTTTCTTTTTATATATAGTTAAATTTTCTTTTTAACAATTATAGAATTACAGAGTAAACTTCCAGAAAGTTTCATCCTAGCATGTATAATGACTTCCTCATACCTACATAAATGATGCCTCCACTTCAGTTAACCTTTCATAGACCGTATGTTCTATCACCTCCTCTAACTGCTCATGAAATCAGGGCTGAATAATATACAGCTGAGAGGTGCAGAAGGGAGTGCTTGAGTCAAAATGAGGGTCAATGAGCTTCCCTGACCCCTCCTCCTATACGAAAACATACAGAGGCAACAGACCTGATCACAAGTGTTACTTGCAGGTTGTCACAACTGCTCTTGTGATTATTATGCTTAGAGGATAACAATACATATCTTCATTTAAAACTTTTCCTCTTCCTAAACTCTCAAAAGCAGACTATCTGTAACTGTCACTACACTACAATGTTTACCTAATCCCCATGCCATTAAATTTAGCATTCATCACTCAGTATACATTTCACTCTTTCAGAAACAAGTATAAGCATGCACCTCCTTATGTAATCCCCTTTCATTTTTTAAAAACTTGGATATTTTATTTATTTATATTTTATTTATATTTATTTATATTTATTTATATTTATATTTATTTATATTTATATTTATTTATTTATATTTATAAAGAAGATGTTATCTTCTTTACCAATTCCTCCCTCCCCAGAAACTCCCTATCCCATCCCCCCTCCTCCTGATTCTATAAAGGTGTGCCCCCACCTACTCACTCCCACCTCACTGCCCTCAAATTCCCCCACACTGCGGCATCTAGCCTTTACTGGACCAGGGACCTGCTCTCTCACTGATGCCTGACAAGGCCATCTTCCACTACATATAAAGCTGGAGTCATGGGTCCTTCCCTATGTGCTCCCAGACTGGTGGTTTAGACCCTGGGAGCTCTGGTTGGTTGGTATTGTTGCTCTCCCCATGGGGCCACAAACCCCTTCAGCTCCTTCAGTCTTCTAACTTCTTCATTGGGAACTCTGTGGTCAGTTCAATGGTTAGGTGCAAGCATCTGCCTCTGCATATGTCAGACTCTAGCAGAACCTCTAAGGAGACAGCTATACCAGGCTCCTGTTAGCATGCACTTCCTGGCATCCATAATAGTGTTTGGGTTTGGTGACTGTACATGGGATAGATCCCCAGGTGGCAAAGGACACTGTCAATAGGAGAAAACGGCAACCAATAGATTGGGAAAAGATCTTTACCAATCTTACATCTGATAGAGAGCTAATATCCAATATATACAAAGAACTCAAGAAATTATACTCCAGAAAATCAAATAACCCTATTAAAAATGGGGTACAAAGTTAAACAAAGATTTCCCACCTGAGGAATATCAAATGACCAAGAAGCACCTAAAGAAATGTTCAACATCCTTAGTCATCAGGTAAACAAAATAATAATAATAAAAAAAACCCTGAGATTTCACCTCACAGCAGTCAGATAGGTGATCAAAATCTCAGTTGACAGCAGATGCTGGCCAGGATGTGGAGAAAGAGGAACACTCCTTTATTGTTGGTGAGGTTTCAAGTCGGTACAACCATTCTGGAAATCAGTCTTGTGGTTCCTCAGAAAATTGGACATAGCACTACTTGAGGACCCAGCTATACCACTCCTGGGCATATACCCAGAAGATGCTCCAACATATAACAAGGACATATGCTCCACTGTGTTCATAGCAGCCTTATTTATAATAGCCAGAAGCTGGAAAGAACCCAGATGTCATTCAACAGAGGAATGGATACAGAAAATGTGGTACATTTGCACAATGGAGTATTACTCAGCTATTAAAAACAATTAATTCATGAAATTCTTAGGCAAATGGATGGCACTAGAAAATATCATCCTGAGTGAGGTAACCCAATCACAAAAGAACATACACGGTATGCACTCATTGATAAGTGGATATTAGCCCAAAAGCTCCCAATACCCAAGATACAACTCACAGACCACATGAAGCTCATGAAGAAGGAAGACCAAAGTGTGGGTGCTTTGGTTCTTCTTAGAAGGAGTAACAAAATACTCATGGGAGCAAATATGGAGACAAAGCGTGGGACAGAAACTGAAGGAGGGGCTGTCCGGAGACTGCCCCACCTGGGAATCTATCCCATTTGCAGTAATCCCATTTCTTACACTATTTTTACATGGCACCACAGGAATTGAGTTTTTCTTAGTTTATCAGTCTATTTATTGGGCTTTCACCCTTTTCCCGGCCACTTATCCTGCAACTCTTTCATCTGTTCTTTATCTGTATAGAGCCCACCCTAGCTAGATAGTATTAATCCTCAAATTTATGTTTCTATCCAAATGTGTAAAGAATATACACATGCCCACTTAATGTATCCCCTTGAAGGATCGTGGATATCACAATCAAGATGAAAGACAGTGAACAAGTAACACTCTGTCTCTATGCACAACCTTTCCCATATCACTTATTATTAATTCAAGATTTTGCTGGATTTTTCTAAATAACCCCCTAACTTCACCTTTTTTGACTCAATTCCCTTGCTCTGTTTTCTCAATGATACTAGGTCTTTGCTACCCTTCATATTTACTATTCATATCATATTAAACTTTTATCTGGACCATTTCCATCCTACAACCAGTCTTTCCCATATATCCAGCTCTACAGGCAGTACTAAGACTGCCCCAATAACTGCTTTTCAATGAGGTCTACCCAGAATATCCGATTTAAAAATAACCTCTGTCTTCTTTCATTGTAGAATTTTCTACTGCCCTTACCTTTATTTTAATGAGCATATCCCCATGCAATGCATTATTATACAACATATAATTTATACTGTAATTACTACGTACCACCTCTAACTAGAATTCTATTCTTCAAGCCTAAGCATCTTTATCTGCTTTCACTAATGTGTTTGTCAGAACCCCAGAAAAGTAGTCACTCAAGAAGCAGAAAAACAAGTAAGTTAAATATATTTGTATCTTAGTATTATGAGCAATTGTGAGTCATAAGCTATAAGTAGGCTCAATTTTTTTAAAAAGTATTTTAATATATTTAAAATTAATTTTGGAAAATTTTTCTCATGTCCCTGAATGAAAACCTATCCATATCCTTAAGGTTGGGAGTTACTTATAGGAGCATGAGTGGCTCCACATATTGGCTCAAATTTATATTAATTAATTTTCTCAGCAAGAATGCGCTGTAAGGCAGAAACTTTACCTATGGCTGGTTCTTCTCATTCTCCCATTTAACTTCTTGCTTGCCACCTTGTATTGACCCACCAGGATTACAGCCCCATGGTGATGGACAAAGAACATCAGAGCAAATCCTGACTTGACAGGTGCGGCCATGGATGTCTAGATTTTTCTCTGAGGACACATTTCTGGCTTCTCAGGACCCCTCAGTGATATCTTCAGATCTTTTTATAAGGGAGAGGTACTCTCACCCACCATGTGAACTTTATTCAGATTTTTATGTTGGTTTCTCAGTTCTGCTGAGAATCCATCATGTTTTCAAGAAGCACTTCTGACAAAAGCCCAATTCCAAGGCTTACCTTTCAGGTCTCATATATGTTCTTATCCATCATCAGAGGAGACCATGGTGTCTCCCTTGAAGCAGAATTGTGCTAATCTGCTCCTTGTTTTCTTTAGTCTGAGTCATACACCAGTCTTCTCTCTCCCCAACTCCACAGGACACATTTTGTGCTGTTATCTGAATCCTTCCCAGTAGATGAAGAAATACCTTTATAAGCTCTTTCTTAACTAACATGCTTTAGATTTTAAATAGCTGTTAATAATATTTAAAGTAATTTTACCCATTTTCATCACATTAGTATTTCTCAAGGTTTATTTTTTTTTTGTCTTGAGATATTTCCGTGGGCTTATCCTTTGTCTTTCAATTCACATATAAAATTTTTCTGATTGACATATTTTCTTGTGCTTTTGTATGTATATATTGATTTTGATATACATATATTATATACAATTAAGGAAATCATATATAAGCTTTGTAGGTGGTTGATATCAGCTAAAATGAGTGAGGAAATGGTAGATAAATAATGCAGGGAGAAAAATAAGTTGAAAGTTAGGTGGAATATCTAGCAAAATCAGAAATATATAGCTGTAAATTCACCAGCATTTTATATACTTATATACTACATAGGTTTTTTAATATATAGTCTTAGATTCATATTTATAATATTCTCAAATTATATTTTTAGATATTTAAAGAAGGATATTCTCTAACATCATGAATAGGAAAACTATTTTTTAAAATATATTAGACTATATTTAAATTTATTCCCCAAGTGTTTTTAAAGATCAACAATAATAATAATTTATGTTTTTATTTTTTAAAAAAACTGTTTTGGGTAGGGAGTCTTGATAACTTAGCTTGTGTCCAGCCCTCCAGCACGATTAGAGATTGGAGTGGCTTGCACACAGTTCATTTGCATGTTGTTATTTGTTCCAAGGAACTTAAGAGAAAGGGAGTGGATAAGCAGAAAGTGAGAAAAAGAGAAAAGGGAAAAACAAGAGAACAGTGTGTTATCAAGAAGTTTATGGTTGTGGATAACTAGGGATCAAGCACACTGCAGACCTTTGAAAGACACACATTTAACACACTTCTACATTGTCTGCACAAGAAATCGTTATTTGTCCATTAGCTCTCACCCACTATCAATCTAGTTACTTAGAGTAATGTTTCCTTGCTTGTGCCTCAAAATGGCTAAGTAAAAATGGAGCTGAGGAAAAGCAGCATTCTTCTATCTGACTATATAGGTACTGCTAGAATAGAATGTGACAAACAGGAGATATCTGATACAGCTTGCCATTTGTGTTTAGGCTCCTGCGTTGAGGTGACTGAATTGTCACTTCCAGGAAGCTGGGATCCTTAGTTGCTTTGTTTTTCTTGAATTGTGTATATAAGTATTAAACATTTATAGTTATTGTTGCTCATGAGAGCATGAAATAACTTAAAGTAAGTTTCTAGGCATTCAGATTTTATTAGTAGTATTTAGATGAATAAATCCAGTATATGTATTTATATACTATCTAGAAAAATTCAGAGAAATGGCATACATGATAGGGGCTGGGTAATCCAATAGTGGTCTTCTGCATGAAGGAGAGACAAAATTCTTGAAAGCTTATCAGTCCAGAAAACTACATGCCTCAGTAGTCCCTATCTAATGCCAAATGACTGAAAGCTCCCTTGAAAGTTGTGAGTACTGTGTCCATATTGATGGGCAGAAGGAGCTAGAGTTCCTGTCAGTGGATAACAGCAGCACTCATACATGTTCCCCAAAATGAGAGGCACTTTTCTGTGTGGGTGAAATAGCTTCCTGTAACTTCCTTTCTCCTGGCTTCACAGCCTGTAGAAAGGTGCTGTTTACATGTAAGACAGGCTGTCTCCCAACCTGCACCGTCTCACATATCCTCAACTCATACTGTTACACACTTCAACCTTCTTGTAAACACACCCACAGACATACAAAGATGAGGTCTGCTGACCCTAAAACATCTTTTAATCCAGTCAGATTGACAATCAAGGTTAACTATCACACAAATGTATTTATTTTTGATCATATTATATGTCAACTACTCTTTGGAGATATAAGCATTAAAAAAATAAAAATATTCATTCTTGCCACTATGGTAACTTCTATTTTTCTTTTATTACCTACTTGACTCCCAAGTATAGCTTTAATTATTTTATTGCTCATGGGGTCAAATATTACTATACGAAACAGCTAAAATGTGCTTAATCAGGTCATATGCCAAATCTCTCAATGTCTTCATCATAAAATATACCCAGTGTGAGTCAGTGTATGTGAGGTCCTTTAAAACTGAATTAAACTTCACTTGTTACTGCTGTTAAGTACAAACAAAGTAGAAGGCAACTTCATTCAGAAGCGGTGTCAACCTGTTTGAGTTATTGCCTCTTCTGGGGCTGTGATGTTCCAACTATACAGTATTTCTAGTGTCAAAATAAGATCTGACAGACCTCAGGATTTCCTTGAATTATTTTGATACATAGTAATAATTGGCCTCATTAATGACACAGCAGCTCTAACTCTGAGCTGATCGATGGGGCCCTCCATTTCTATCGTTCCTGAATAAGTATTGTAAACAGAGTTGACAGTTGTAGAAATAGAATAAAATGCTATAAAGCTGTCTGATGTTTATTTGTTTATTTTTGCTGTGCTAAATAAATGTGTTATTTTTGCCATAATCACAACTAAGACATTAAACTGAGGAAGTGATAATTATTTAATTAACTGCAGCTGCTGAAGTTGAGTCACCTACTCTCTCTCCATGTAAATATGTATACATTTGCAAATACATATAATTTCACTGGCAAAGAGCTAACATAATTTATTCAATATGTAGTCAACAAAATTGCAGTAAGTGTTCACTGTGTGGCAACAGATGCAATCTCCTCCATGGGGGCAAGGCTGAGTCAGCAAGATGGAATCTGTCACTAGGAAGAGATAATGTAATTATAGAAGAAAGAGTTTCATTTATATAATTAGGCAGGTGTGGAACTTTATAATAACCTAGCTGCGTGTAGAATAGTCTTGGCCCTAAGGACTGCTTTAATGTGGATTGTCATTATTCAAACCAGCACATGTCAAGATATTTTTCAAAAGGGGAAATTGTTGATAACAAATAGACACAAAAATAGGACATAAGCTATGAGAAGACCGTGGATTATTGAACTTCAGCCTTGTCTGCATTTCTAATTTACTTATTCTTTTATTTTTAACAAGTTTCTCACTTCTTTGCTATGTTCTCCATAATTTCCTCAATATTGTTTTCCTACTAGTCACCTTGTATTGACGTTTAATTCCTACATTCTGCTTATTGATACCAATGGGATGCAGCAAAATGATTTCAATTTCAACATTATTTAAATTTTTCTGAGGTTTATCTGAATGAGCTGTTTTTGAGGAAACCCTGGGTTCATATACTTTTGAAATGTATGAAATTTGCAACAACTAATCTATTTTTTTCCTGGAGGAAGTTAAATTGCATGTGTTTGTTTGATATACCATCAAAACTGAGAAATGGTATTCAGAAAAATATTAAAGTCAGATAAATATATTCTGGATTTTTTGATTGATCTGTTTAGAGATTTTTTTTCTACTTTTGTGGTTAAGAAGTATCTAGCCAGGATTCTTAAGACAGATCATGTAACAGCTGAAATCAAAATATTGCTGCGTAAGCAACCCTGAAGAGCATGCTGTTTGCAAAGCAAATTTAAAACCACACACTTGGGTGGAATCAGATAATATTAAAGCTCAGATGTCAAATATCAGTAAGGATAAGTTTGATCTTTAAAGCTAATTAAGGAGCTGAGCAAATTGCACATAGATGTATTACTCAGCATATCCTGTATTATTCAGTAATTGCAGAACATTATTCATCTCAATTAGTGACCTCCAATTCAGGGGTGAACACAAGAGATTTCTTTGATCTCAAGGATCGAAGTCATGAGTTATTTACTCTTAAGCTGAGAGTTTCTTTTTTTTTTCCATTGGATATTTTATTTATATTTCAGATGCCAATCTCTTTCCCCATTTCCCCTCCCTAGAAAACCCCTATAAGCTGAGAGTTTCTATACTTTAGTTTTTCTAATGGGTTAAGAGTTAGTAAAACCATGTGGGACCCTGGATAGCCAGGGATTCAAAGCATGGATCTGTCTACCAAAAGGTAGAAACATTTCAGACAAAAATTTGTAAGATCTTTTCTCTTCTTTCTCCCCTTTTGGGTCAGAAACAGCTTTTGTGACAAATCCCTCTGTGTGACATCAGGACTTCTTACCTCCACAGTGGTCACCTCTCATAAGCCAGTGTCCCACCACAGAAGCCATACAAGTAGCACAGTACTCAGGGGCAGCTTGCCCTTTGTTTCACATACCACATGATTCTTGTTCTGACTGCTGAGATCCCCAGCCTTCTGAAATGAAATGTATATTTCTTTCATTTCTGGTTAAAGCTATTTGTAGTTCTATATCACCATTCCACCAATTTCTGTATTCATTAGTTTGGCTATTAAAGCTTGTAGAATTTACTTTCAGTATACTTTGCAACTTACAGCCAATATTTCCATCAGGTTGGATTGACTTTCTGTTCCTTTAAAAATGTTTAAATATCTTCAATTCGTTGATTTGCCCTTGGTAATCACTCTGTTTAGAAAGCCTTCCTTTCTGTTTCTTATCACTGTTTAGTTATCCAGCATTTAAACCCTTTTCTAAGGTTACTAACTTCAGACTAATTTTATGCCCACAAACTTTATAATATTACTTCATTTGTTTCATGATAATGCATGATTATTTTATTTTCATTACCCAATTTCAGTCAAATACTCCTTTTAGATATTTTTTCTCTTCCTTTTGAAATTATCTTCAATTTTGAGTCAAATGCTTGGCAACAAGTAGATTCTGAATAATTCTTTGATGAATGAGAGACAAATAGTTTCAGTCTTTTGGAGACAGACGTTACAACAGATTTTGACATACTGAGAGAAAATATTTGTTATATGAGAACTTTTTTGCCTTTGTAATTTGAAAGCTCAGGCAAGGATCTATATATTTTTTTTTAAATGAGGAGCATAACATCTGTTGTAAACTAGTTGGACTTCTTTTCTGTCCCAGAAATTTTTGTTGTTGTTAGAAACAAGAGTTCATTCCACAACTACTTGACTGAAGAGCTGGGCACCGTACCAATAACTGTAGCACCATACAGTCTTCATTCAATGAAACACATACACAAAAAACCTAATGAAGATATATACATTATATTATATCACATGGTAAAATGAGTCATAGAAGTTTCACGAGGTGTTCTATTAAGGCTTTTACAGTAAGTATTTAAGACTAAATCTAAATTCAGTGAATAAGTTGTGTGTGTGTGTGTGTGTGTGTGTGTGTGTGTGTGTGTAAACAACAGAACAACCAGAATAAACTGAGAATCTATGTCTAGAAGGGAAGGGTCCGGGAAGATCAGATAAAGCATTCGCTGTAATTCTACTTTGCTTTCTGTTGCTTAATAAACACTAAAGTCCAAGCAACTCTTGGAGGAAAAGGTTTATTTCTTCTTACACATCTGGGAAACATTTCATCACTGAAGGAAGTCAAAGCTCAAGGCAAGATCTAAAGCAAAGACTGTAGAGGAATGCTACTTACTGGCTTGCTCTCCATCCTTGCTCAGCTTGTTTTCTTATAAAACCCCAAACCATCTGTCCAGACATACTCATAGTTACCCTCCAGGTGACTCTAGTTTGTGACAAATTAAAATATGACAAGTAGACATGACCAGTGGGGGTTTTGTTCATAGAATCCACATAAAATACAGATGTGTTATAATGTATCTTTTATCCTAGGGTTCCTATGATGAGAGAGGAGGCAGAGATGGGAGAATGATCAAGAAGCCTGTGGACAAGCTAGAGTAAAGGAACATAAGAGATCCCGTCTCAAAGAACTCAAGTTACCTAACACCCAAAAGAATTTCTTTAACCTTCACATGTTTACTGCGATGTGTGTATGTATGTATGTATGTATGTATGTATGCATGTACGTATGTATGTGTGTGTATGTAGTACATATGAATATTTTTGCATAAATATGAATATATATTCAAATAAACTACAAATTAAATAAAAAAATAGGAAAGAGAAGAGTGTCATATGTGTGCAGTTATAGATAACCTTGAAGGCTATGTAAAAAAATAGATTTTTTTTCTGACTAGTCTAGTGCTATGAATCTAAAGCATAGAAAACAAATTTGGAGACAAACTTTAAACTTCTTACCTTCAGAATGCCTAATTTTTCATAACTTTTAACATCTATAAACACCCTCAGAAGAGTACAACTCATAGAACTTCTATTTTAGGTATTCTAATCTTGAAATTCCAGTAGAAAAACATAAAGTTTTGGACATGTTTCTTCTTTTGTCTCTGTTTCAAAGCAAGAACTTTACAGTCAGACATGAGTGACTCTTTAGTTAGACAAAGGTTTGAACTGTTTTAATGTTCACCTCAGTGTCTTGAGATACAGCACAATAATTTTCCATATACTAACAACTACTACTCCCTTTCCATGTCCTGCACCAGGCATCTCACCATGCTACTATACACAGATTTTTCTCAGCAGATCAGTGTTGCATTTCACAAATTGATATTTTTCTTATATATATCTGGAGCTCAAGAGTTTTCTGACTTAGTCAGCTGGTCAGCAGAGATTATCATAATCTAATATGGCTGGACACAGAGCCTAGGTTACCAGGCTACACCAGTGCTTTAGAAGACCCTCCATAAGAGCATTTCTACTTTAATAGGATTCATTCTTTGAACTCAAGTAGTTATGCTGCTTCTGAGTGTTTTTGTGAACCTGAATAAAATATAGATGCGTTCTTAATTAATATTTAATATAAATGCACAGGACAGAATAGGTGGTTACTGACAGTACCTGTGTGTTGCCAAGGTAATTTAATTCTACTTGGTCTTATGTGCTATAGTGCCTTGCAGTGAAAAAAAAAGTATCCTGCTGTTACTAGAAGCCCTTACTGGAGCGAAAGTGAGATAATTTTTAAGTAATAGTAAAACTATTGCTTTAGGTCTATATTTGGCAGTGCTTACTCAAGACTTTTCACTTTGCCTGATGCCTCTATTTTATTCATTTAATGTTTTCAGCCTGCCATCTCACAGCTACACCTTTGGTGCTTTGGAAACTGTTTGGCATATATCTTTGGTGAAATAGAACTTTTTTTTTTCAGTTGTTCCAATTTACTCAACCCAGTTTCTTACCTATTCCTCTTACCACTATAAAGACAATAGATTAAAATAATTGGCTCCAAATCTAATGCATGCTTCTCTTTGCTTTTGATATCTTGCAACATTCAAAGATACAGTATTCATTACAGGTTTTCACTTCAAGACACTTTAACCATTGTAGCTTGTTTTCCTTACCCAGGACTATGACTTTTATTTAGAAACAATCTAGACAAACCCTGACTTCTAAAGTTCAAGAAATGTCACGTACTTGAATGTTTAATGAAGAATTATTTTATTTAAAGGATAGTAGAGATTCTTGTTTTCCTGTAGTTAGAAATAACATAGCTGAAGAGGAGGCAGAGATAGGTGAATTTCTGTGAATTTGCATCCAGTTTTGTCTACATAGTGAATGATAGGCTAGCTGGGTCTACATAATATACATAATGAGACCCGTCTTTAAAACAAACATGATACACACACACACACACACACACACACACACACACACACACACACACACGACATGTATATATCAAGAAATATATTTCTATTCCTTTTGGGATGTACAAGTGTGTTCACACAGTTTTAAGAATGAGTAACTTAACTTTCTAAACTGGATTTACATTTAGTGGTGAGATATTTGTAACCATGCATGTAGCCTCTGGTACAGGAAGTTAAAGCTGCTCCATCCTTTGTGCCTTTGGGTTACAGGAAAGTAATAGAACAGTTTGATATGTTTTACAGATCAGTAATGAAATATTCAAAAAGGGAAACGTTTCAGTCTTTCTAATTTTTGAACATGGAATTTGTGACTATAGTCTTGGTGCTTAGTATAAAGTCTAGGGTTTGGCACACAAGTAGAAGTACAAGGAAAAATAATGTTTACTTCCTTGGAATTCTGGGACAGAAAACAAGTAATGAACAAAAAGTGCTTTTAAAATGTAATTGCATGTAGAAGATAAGCATGAGTGATATTCTTGAGTAGAGGTTGCAACAAATCAATTAATTCAAGATCATGCTGGCAGCCTTGCCAGGTGTCATTAGTGCTGCCAGCTATAAGCTGCCACTGAGGACCTGCCTGTGCTTACTTCCTGCAAGCCTTAGCTTGAGTATGTGGAATGGAGCTGGCCCCGACTGCACATTACAGCACAAGTAATTATTCATCAAAACTTGCCTCACTGCAAGCAATTCATTCCTCTCTCAACAGATGTCTAGGACTCTGACCCAAAGCAGCGTGAATGTGGACTAAAAATAGCTCCCACTGCAGCAGGCAGCCCTGGAGAACTTTGTATTTAAGTGGTTTTTATTTTCATGGTAGCAGAGCATTTTGCTCACCAGATTGACCCTGGAAGAAGAGGGGGAAGGTAAAGATTTTTTAAAACCTTCTTTCAAGTCTCCATTTTTTGACATATAAAACACATTTCTTCATGGAAATAAATTTTGGTCTACCTAGTGGAAAAAAAATGGGAGGAAACCCAATCCCCTTCCAAACCTCAACCTGCCTCCTCTTTGTTTTGTGCATTTGATACTTTTTCTTTCTTTCTTTTTTCCTTCTGTAGCTGTGGGGGGCGATTGAGCATGTCAGTTGTATCACTACCAAAGTGATCACGACATACTTAGTGTATCACTATACTTTTTAATCACACATGTTCATGAGATTATACTAACTAATATATTTTATGTGTGTATGTATGCTAGACACTGTAGAAGATATAACCCGTGTGTCCTCATCACATCAGTGGCATGGAACAGATAATACATCATCATATGACTCGAATTCAGTGCTGCTGGAATTTGAGCATACCTGGTGTAGCAAGGCTCAGTGGGTGAAATCCTGAAGTGAGAATTACATAATGCAAGTAAATCCTCTTAAAAACAGCCAAGTTAGTCTTGTTTATCCAGGGCATGGATCAGACTGTATTGGTTGGAGAGTCATTTTGTAATTACTCCAATTGGGTTTTCTCATGGTAATATAATTGCTAAATA
Source organism: Rhabdomys pumilio (assembly GCA_030674055.1). NCBI lineage: Eukaryota > Metazoa > Chordata > Mammalia > Rodentia > Muridae > Rhabdomys > Rhabdomys pumilio. The sequence goes on from JANHMN010000022.1 coordinate 40,946,940, forward strand.
GCCTCAAGTTCAAGAATCATAGGGAGATAAAGTTCAACTGTGGCCTCTCAAACAGAGAATGATGGATGCATTCAAGGAATCTACAAGTTAACTATAATACTAATGACAGTGTTTATAAATATGAATACATCTAATATAATTCTATTGCCAGATTTTTGCAGGCCTGATACATAGGATCGAAACTATATTCCTGTTGAGACTTGTAATGAAATATCATCTTCATCAAGATTCTTGCTTAAGCAGGTTTTCTAAATAAGACCAAGTTAATTCCTTTAACACCCACTATGCATCAGGGATTGTTCTAACTACTTCCCAGGTGTCTACCATTTTATTTCCCACAATCAACAATTTTATTACTTTTGTTTCAGAGTGAAGATCAGAAAATACCAGAAGGGTATAGGATCCAATTCAAATATATCCATGTATATATATATAAAAATATATAAAAATAGTATATTAACATATATTAATATATAATAGATATTTTATGTAAATATATTAACATAATAGTAGGTGATCACAATTGGTATTGAATTTCTACCAGTGTGATGTGTAGTCCTTGGAAAATTAGTCTAGTAACTTTTGTTTAAAGGAAGAATTCTGTAAATATATAATTTTGAAAAGTATCGCATGCCTTCCATGAAATTTATAGCACATTTTAAAACATTAAAATCTCATACATAAATAGTTTTGGGAGAAAAATATTTTAACTTTGTTTAAATAAAAATTTCCCAAATATCCTTGTTCATAGAGTGCTTTTTACCACATAACTCTTTGACATGCTGCTCAAGACTTAGAAAATCCATTTTTAGAAATAATGTATTTGGGGAAAGAAGATATAAGAAAAAATGATATTTCTGACAGACTCAGTGATTGAATGAGAGATCTTGCTGGTTGAGAATTTAGAAGCTGTTATGTTGTCTCAGTGAAGAGAGGTTGAAATGTCAGCTGACCATGCTTCCTCACCCCACCCTACCTATTATTCTTATAAAATGCTACTTGGTATGATTCATATTAGTCATGTGTACACTGAAAAAATACATGTTTTATTTATATTTATTTTCATGCAAGTGTTTAAAAGAGAGTAACACTCATGTAGAAAAGCATATAAAACCTATGTGGGAGCTATATTAGCTACAGAAAGAGGACACACGTATACACCTTGAACATATAATCAAGAAGGCACATTCCCAGAAAGCTCTCTCCTGCCTTGATTGCCCAGCTTCACTAGAATAGCCACTACTCCTACTTCTGTGTCCACAGCTTGTTTGTAATTCCACCTGTAATTTTACTGAGGTAATGTACCTATTAGCTGCATGTACTATGCTTCTTGGCAAGTGTTGTATAGATAACACATATAATCAGGGCAATTACTATAGCCACTATTCCTAGAATTTTCTGTCTTTTCTTTATAGCTCCCATTCCCAAGCAACAATTGACTCTTTCCTGCCTCTAGAGGTTAGTTTGTATTTCCTAGTATTTTATATAAGTGAATACATATGTAACCTACATTTTAAAGGTATTTTGGCTTATTTTATTCATAATTATTTTAAGATTCTTTTATGCTAATTGTAAATAACTAGATTTTTTCTTTTAATTGTTGAATAGTGTCCCATTGTATAAATATACCATAGTTTATTTGCTTATTAATGGACATTTCCTTTTTTACACCTCTTGGACATTACAAATATAACTTTTAGAAACTTTTGTGCAGACATCAGCTTTTGTTTGCCTTTTGCAAATGACTGACACATGTTTGTGTCACATACTTAGATATGTTTAACAGTTTGTGGAATTGCTAAACTTTTCTAAGGCTATCAATCCCCATCCCTACAGCAACTTAATTTTTTCATGTGTTCCTTGTCCTCATAGCACAGATGCTACTGAAACCTTTTCCTTGATTTTTATGACCTGCGTAGCCCTACCCTATTGAGATTTTCTATTTGAATATTTGTTGGGGTGTATTATTGAGATACATCTCTTCAACAGAATTATTTGATTTCTATACCTTCTCTTTGGTGAAAAGTTTGTTAAAATATTTGGCCTGCCCTTGTTTTATTCTTTTTTGAGACTTGATTTATTTTTCTGTTTTAGACACAGACTCTTAGTTTGATATCAATTTTTCCCTTTATTGCTTTCATTCTGAAGAAAAAATTTCTCTCTCTCTCTCTCTCTCTCTCTCTCTCTCTCTCTCTCTCTCTCTCTCTGTGTGTGTGTGTGTGTGTGTGTTTCTCTCTGAGTGTGTGTGTGTGTGTGTGTGTGTGTGTGTGTGTGTGTGTGGTTGGCTGGTTGGCTGTTTGGCTGGTTGGTTGGTTGGTTGGCTTTCTGGTAGTCATACCCTTTATATAATATTGAAGAAATTATGCTAAACTCAATAGTACTGAGATTGTTCACTTATATCTTCTTCTAGAAGTTTCATTGTTCAAGGTTTGGGATTTAGGACTACAGTAAGTACTCTTACTAATTTTAGCACAGAATGGGGCTGGGCCAGGGTTTTTTGTTTGGTTTATGTATGGCTATTTGAGCATACTACTATCATATGTGTAAAAAAAAGCTTTTTTCTACAGTTACAACTGTAACTGTATTTTGTATTTTCTACAATGCAATTTCCTTAAATTACTGTAATTATGTTTTCTTTCATTTTTTGAGATTATGATATAATTGTATAATTTTCCCTTCTCTTTCCTCTCACCAAACCTTCCAATACATTCCTCCTTGATCGTTTTCAAATTCATGGCCTCTTTTTCATTAATTGTTGCTATATGCATATGTGTATTTGTATATATACATATATTTCTAAATATAGCCTGCTCAGTCTGAATGGTGTTACTTTTATGTATGTTTTCAGAGCTGACCATTTGGTATTGGAGAAACAACAGGCATATTCATTGGTCATATATAGTTTACATAAACTTTTTCATCTGTCATCTTTTTTCAACTCACATTGGGGCAGCCATATTGATGAGACTTTATGTGGCTGTAAGTTTCTGAAATTAACAGGAGACTTAATTTTACAACAAATGCCCTGATCCTCTGCCTCTTATAATCCTCCCACTCCCTCTTCTGCAATATTTCCTGAGCCTCACGTGCTGGAGTATTCTGTAGAGATATCCATGGAGTCTGGGCTCCACATACTGATTGGTATTTTTTTTTAATGGTCTTTTGTCTCTTGTGAAGAGGAGTTTCCTTGGTAAGTGGTGAGGTGAATACTACATGTATTGGGGTATAAAGACAAATTGAGTCTCTTAGGCTTACACAACTAGCAGTATAAATGGTTCATATACTATGTTTATTTTTAGTATTTTGAGAATTCTCCATACTGATTTCTGTAGTGGCTGCACCAAGTTTGCAATTCAATCCACAATGAAGGAGGGTTTTCTTTTTGTCATATCCCCTCCAACATTTATTGTTAGTTGTTTTGTTGATTTTTGTTATCATTCTGACTAGAATAAGATGGATGTCATGTGGTTTCCAGGCACACTTTTCAAATGACTCATTTTTTTTCACTCTTTGTTTTATAAGTTCTTTATATAGTCTAGACATCAATCTCTGTCAGATGTTGAGCTGTCAAGGATTCTCTCCCATTCTGTGTGCTTTCTCTTCACCCAGTTGATTGTTTCTTTATATGTACAGAAGCTTTTTAGTTTCATGAAATCTCACTTGTCTGTTGTTGGCCTTAATTCTTGAGGAAACGGAGTCCTATTCATAAAGTTCTTTTCTACACCTATATTATGTAAAATACTGCCAATCTTTTTCTCTAGCAGTTACAATGTTTCAGATTTCACATTTGGTTTCTGATAAATTTGGAGTTATTTTTGTGCAGGATGTGGACATCCAGTTTCCAAGAACCATTTATTGAAGATGCTTTCTTTTCTACAGAATATGTATTTAGCACCTTTGTCAAATACTAAGTTGCTAAAATTATATGTACTCATGTTTGTGATTTTAATTTTGTTCCCCTAACATATATGTCTGTTTTTGTGCCAGTACCATATTGTTTTTATTAATATGACTCTATAATATACTTTAACCCCTGCAACAATGTTCTTTTAGTTCAGGATTGTTTTAGCTATCTTGGATTTTTGTGGTTTCATATAAACTTTAGGGCAATTTTTTCTATTTCTGTAGAGAATGCGAATAAGGCCATTTTCACAATATTAATTCTATCAATTCATGAATATAAAATGCCTATTTTCTATTGTCTTTCTCTACGTCTTTTTTCAGATGTTCAAATATTTTATTGTTGATGTTTTTCAATTCTTTGGTGGTTTGAATAAGAATGGCCCCCATAGGCTCTTAGCTTTGAATTCTTGGTCAGCAGGGAGAGGTACTATTTGAAAAGATTAAGAGGTGTGGCCTTATTGGAAAAAGCACATCACTGACTGAGGGCATTGAGGTTTCAAAAAACCCATTCCAAGCCCAGCATCTCTCTTCTTGATGCCTTCAGATACAAATATAGAACTCTTAGCTACCATGTGTGCCTGTGTGTAGTTGTGCTCCCTACCATGAGAATAATAGACTAAACTTTTGAAACTTGTAAGCAAGTCCCGATTAAATGCTTTTTAAAAAATACGAGTTACCATGGTCATGATGTCTATCCAGAGCAAAAGAACACTGACTATAATACCCATCCCCTAACACATACATATGGTTATAAATGGGAATGTGCTCATGATCTTCTCTATATATTTATTGGTGATATATAGAGATGTTAGTGATTTTTGCAAGTTGATCTGTGCCTTGCCTCATTGTTGAACTTGTTTTCTGTTAGAATTTTTGAAATCTCTAATGTTTCACATTATATTGTCTGATAATAATTCTTGATTTTTGCTTTTCCTATTTGGATACCTTTAATTTGACTGATTATTTCTGCTAGTACTTCAAACATAATATCAAAAGAAGTGGGGATAGTGGACATCCCTGTCTCATTCCTGACTTTAGCGGGCTTGCTTCAAGCTTTTCTCCTTTTAGGATGATGCTGGCTGTGGATTTCTCAATTAAAGCTTTTATTATACTGAACTATGTCCCCTTTTGCCCTACAGTCTTTAGGATTTTTTTATCTGGATGACATGTGGGATTTTGTCAAAGACTTTTTCTGCATCCATTGAGATTAGCATTAAACTACAAACAGCAGCAGGCCCATCCACAACACTATTTCACTGATTTCTCTCTGATTTTTAGATATTTCTTGCCATTGACTGGGTTTGGATTTAGTTTGTTCTTCTTTTTCCAACTTTTTGAGCTGCATTACTAAGCTAATTATTTGTGCTGTTTCTGATTTTTTAATGTAGGCACCTAGACCTATACATTTCCCTTATACAACTGGTTTCTATGTGTCCCAGAAGTTTTGTTGTGTTGTCTATATTTTCATTTAGTTCCAGAATTTTTTTGTCTTGTTTCTTTCTTGATTTCTTGTTTGACCCATTTATTATTCAGTAGTGAATTGTTTATTCTCTATGAGTCTGTGTGTTTACTAGAGGTTTGTTGTTAATTTTAGGTTTTATTGCATGGTGGCCAGATAGAATAAAAAGATTTATTTCAATCTTTTTAAATTTGTAATGGTTTGTTTTGTGGCCCAGAATATAGTCTAGCTTAGAAAAGCTTCTACATGCTGCTGAGTAGAACATGTATTCTTTGGTATTTGGGTGAAATATTTGCAGATATCTGTTAAATCTATTTTTTTTACTTATTTATTTTTTGCCACTGAAATTTGTGCTGAAGATAGATTTTGATATTCTTAAAATTTTTTAGAAAACCATAGTGCAAAGAATTTTAATGGAAAAAAAAACATTAAAAAAAACCCAACTTTTTCTAGGATTGCTTTGGACTTCACTGTTGGTTTCAATTATACTGTGTGGAGCAGAGTGATGTAGGTTCTAAAGCAAGATGAGTCCAAAGTTTGAGAGAAAAATCTTTGCAAATGTATTATTAAAACTTTAATATTTCATTTATTCTGGAGAGTCCTACTTAAATATTTAATAATGCTGACAGAACAAATGCTTTCTTGAGATTCTTTCCCTTCAAAACACACACATACACACACACACACACACACACACACACACACACACACACACACACA
>JANHMN010000022.1:40953031-41021858 GCA_030674055.1 Rhabdomys pumilio
ACACACACACACACACACACACACACACACACACACACACACACACACAACTGCTTGTAGTATGCCCCTTGCTATGTCCTTTTTGCTGAGGTAGACTCCAAGCTGGTCTGCTCCCTTGAAGACACCATATCCTGACTCATCCTAGAGGAACCACTGCACTCAGAGCAGTTAAGGAAGCTGGATTCCCAGGAGCTCTAACATGCCCAAGATCACAGGAGTTCAGGATCCCAGAGGCAGAATTCTCTCAGACCTTCAAAGAAGACCTAATACCAATTCTCTTCAAACTATTCCACAAAATAGAAACATAAGGAACACTACCCAATTCATTCTATGAAGCTACTTTCAAGCTGATACCTAAACCACACAAAGACCCAACAAAGAAAGAGAACTTCAAACCAATCTCTCTTATGAATATCAATGCAAAAATACTCAATAAAATTCTTGCAAACCAAATCCAAGAACATAACAAAACTATCATCCATCATGATCAAGTAGGCTTTATCCCAGGAATGCAAGTATGGTCCAATATAAGGAAATCCATCAATGTAATTCACTATATAAACAAACTCAAAGAAGAAACCCACATGTTCATCTCACTAGATGCTGAGAAAGCATTTGACAAAATTCAACATCTCTTCATGTTAAAAGTCTTGGAAAGATCAGGAATTCAAGGCCCATACCTAAACACAGTATAAGCAATATACAGCAAGCCAGTAGCCATCATCAAACTAAATGGAGAGAAACTTGAAGCAATCCCACTAAGGTCAGGGACTAGATAAGGCTGCCCACTCTCACCCTACCTATTCTATATAGTGCTGAAAGTCCTAGCCAAAGCAATTAGACAACAAAAAGAAGTCAAAGGGATACAAATAGAAAAAGAAGAAGTCAAAATATCACTATTTGCAGATGATATGATATTATACTTAAGTGACCTCAAAACTTCCATCAATGAACTTCTAAACCTGATTTAAAAAAAATCAGCAAAGTGGCTGGTTATAAAATCAACTCAAACAAATCAGTAGCCTTCCTCTACTCCAAAGATAATCAGGCTGAGAAAGAAATTAGGGAAATGACACACTTCACAATAGTCACGAATAATATAAAATACCTTGGTGTGAATCTAACCAAGCAAGTGAAATATCTGTATGAAAAGAACTTTAAGTCTCTGAAGAAAGAAGTTGAATAAGAAATCAGAAGATGGAAAGATCTCCCATGCTGATGAATTGGTAGGATTAATATAGTAAAAATCACCATCTTGCCAAAAGTAATCTACAGATTCAATGCAATCCCCATCAAAATTCCAATTGTATTCTTCATAGAGATAGAAAGAGCAATTTGCAAATTTATTTGGAACAACAAAGAAACAAGGATAGCAAAAACTGTTCTCAACAATAAAAGACTTCTGGGGGAATCACCATCCCTGACCTCAAGCTGTACTACAGAGCAATAGTGATAATAGAGCAATAGTGATAAAAACTGCATGGTATTGGTACAGAGACAAGCAGTAAAATCAATGGAATAGAACTGAAGACCCAGAAATGAACCCATACACCTATCGTCACTCGATCTTTGACAAAGGAGCTAAAACCATCCAGTGGAAAAAGGACAGCATTTTCAACAAATGGTGCTGGTTCAACTGGAGATCAGCATGCAGAAGAATGCAAATCGACCAATCCTTATCTCTTTGTACAAAGCTCAAGTTCAAGTGGATCAAGGACCTTCACATAAAAACAGAAACACTGAAACTAGTAGAAGAGAAAGTGGGGAAGACTTTCGAATACCTAGACACAGGGGAAAAGTTCCTGAACAGGACAACAATGGCTTATGCTCTCAAATCAAGAGTTTACAAATGGGACCTCATAAAATTGCAAAGCTTCTGTAAGGCAAAGGACACTGTCAATAGGACAAAATGGCAACCAACAGATTGGGAAAATATCTTTACCAATCATATATGCAATAGAGGGCTAATATCAAATATATACGAAGAACTCAAGAAATTAGACTTCAGATAACTAAATAACCCTTTTAAAAATGGGGTACAGAGCTAAACAAAGAATTCTCAACTGAGGAATATCAAATGACCAAGAAACACCTAAAAAATTGTTCAACATCTTTAGTCATCAGGGGAATGCAAATCAAAACAACCCTGAGATTCCACCTCACAGCAGTCAGAATGGCTAAAATCAAAATCTCAAGTGATAACAGATGCTGGTGAGGATGTGGAGAAAGAGGAACACTCCTCCATTGTTGGTGGGAATGCAAACTGGTACAACCACTCTGGAAATCAGTCTGGTGGTTCCTCAGAAAATTGGACACAGCACTACCTGATGACCCAGCTATAGCACTCCTGGGCATATACCCAAAAGATGCTCCAACATATAACAAGGACACATGCTCCAGTATGTTCATAGCAACCTTCTTTATAATAGCCAGAAGCTGGAAAGAACCCAGATGTCTTTGAACAGAGAAATGAATACAGAAAATGTGGTACATTTACTCAATGGAATATTACTCAGCTATTAAAAACAATGAATTTATGAAATTCTTAGGCAAATGAATGGAACTAGAAAATATCATCCTGAGTGAGGTAACCCAATCACAAAAGAACACACATGGTATGCACTCTGATAAGTGGATATTAGCCCAAAAGTTTGCAATACCCAAGATACAACTCACAGACCACATGAAGCTCATGAAGAAGAAAGACCAAAGTCTGATGTGCTTTGGTCCTTCTTAGGAATAACAAACTACTCATGGGAGCAAATATGGAGACAAAGTGTGGGACAGAAACTGAATGAGGGGCTATCCAGAAACTGCTCCACCTGGGTATCCATTCCATGTGTAGTCACCAAAGGCAGATGATGATGTGGATGCCAGGAAGTGTATGCTTACAGGAGTCTCATATAGCTTTCTCCTTAGAGGCTCAACCATAGCCTGACATATACAGAGGCAGATGCTCACAGCTAACCATTAAACTGATCATGGGGTTCCCAATAGAGGAGTTAGAGAGAAAACTGAAGGAGCTGAAGGGGCTTGTAGGCCCATGGGGGGAGCAATAATACCAACTAACCAGAGCACCCAGTGTCTAAACCACCAGCCTGGGAGCATACAGGGAGGGACTCATGGCTCCATCTGTATATGTTGGGGATGATGGCCTTGTCAGGCATCAGTGAGAGAGAAGGTCTTTGGTTCAGTGAAGGCTGGATGCTCCAGTGTGGGGAAATTCGAGGGTGGGGAGGTTGGAGTGGGTGGGTGGGGGCACATTCCTCATAGAAGCAAGAGGAGGGAGTATGGAATAGGGGATTTCTGGGGGGGAGGAGATGGGAAAGGGAATAACATCTGAAATGTAAATAAAATATCCTTAAAAATTAATTAAAAAAATATACATGTAGCACGAGTACATGCACAAGAAACAGTGGTGTTCAGACCAGAAAGAGAACCCTCTTCTTGTAAGTACCCTAATCTCAAGCTTCTGAAATGATCAGAATAATGAAGGCATTTGTTGAAGCTACTTGTATGCCTGCAGCATTTTGCTATGGCAATCTGAGCCAGGTAATGAGTAAACCAAATCTAATAACTTTTTTTTACACTTCCCCGTTAGAAAGTAGCTTAATTTGATGCAAGCTGTGGACTTACTTATTAATGAAGAAGATTTAAGAGTTAGTTACAGGTAGTCCATACTGACTATTGCATTTTTCTCATCAATTTCTATTAGGTATGAATTATTACAACAGCACTCTTAAGCTACAACTCATTGAACATCTTATTAAATAGAATCTATTTGCAAAGTATGAAAATATGCAAGTCATTTTAAAATGAGAGGATTATTTTAGTAGAAAATGATTTAGTATAATGAATGGCTAATAGGTTTTGCATGTCTCGAGTAAAACTTAATCATTGATGAAAACAACTTTTCAATACATACTCTATTTTTGACTAAGATTTGAACTAAAAGAAGGATTTTTAAGGTATCTATAGTATTTCAGCTTGTTTTCTTGTTTCCTAATATATCAGATGTGCAGTTTTGTATTTTTAATTAACATGATAATAAATATTGGTCTTATGAAACTTGCTTAATTTCCACAAACCTGCAGTACAAAATTCTTGGGTAAATTTTCTGCATGTTATTGTGAGTTTTATTTTTCTAAAGATATTTTCCTATTTTCCCTAAAAAGGAAAACTACATTATGTGGTTTACCTGGTACTGAATATCAAGAAATGTGTTCTAAGTATGGGCTCAGATTCCTAGGAACAGGAATTCATTCAAACCAGTCCCTTGGTCTTCTTTATTGATCCTTCTTATTGAATGTGTTTTTCATTGAGTCCTGTTTGACTAGCTACAAGAGGTCAAAGTCCATTGCATAGTTTTTGCCAGGGAAGAAGATAAAAGGATCACTTTGGATGGTGAAGATACTGCCTAACGTAGGAATATTTTGCCCATGTCTCATTTTTAACACACACCCCATTAGAGGCCTTCACTGAACCCTGAAAAATGGAGATTTGAGACAGATTTCCTCTCTTTAACTCTAGGCTGTCCTTAAATAAGTCTCTTTCCTTCTACTAATTGACATCTGCCAGAATCATGCTAGAATAACAATCACTGTGTGCTTTAGACCCTGAAAACAACAGTCACCACTTTAATCAGGAATGTAACCTGGAATGCAATTTTGCCTGCAATTTTTTCTTTCATTTTGTAAGATAAAAATATACCTATATATGTTAGAAGTTAGTCAAAAGACTAGATTATTTTTTGTTTTCTAGATATCTGCCACTTTAGAAAACTGATAAAAAAAATACCAAATCCTAAAGATTCTAAAATAATCTGACATATCTTCTTCCCATATCGTTAATATCTGTAACTAGATTAATAGCAATGTAATGCCAGCTCAAGAGCATGAATCCCATATTGCAATTGTAGCTCTTCTATTTTTTGGACTGTATTTATTACTATAAAAATACAAGACAAAACTGAAAGCTTCATTACTCAAAAGTGTATGATATGAATTATATACTACAGAAATGCCTTTGGGCAAACCAAGGCTCTTTAAAAAATTCAAACAATAATATCTTATGTAGTACTTTGGGAAAAAAAATAAAACCAAACTTTTTTTCAACCAGAATCATCATTCTCCAGCTCCCTCAACCCTTAATTATTGACACTGCCAAACTAGAAAATGACTGTAGGACAGCTTGAGGTCAGGGATAGTTATTCCCCCAGAAGTTCTCTTATTATTGAGAACAGTTTTCCCTATCCTGGGTTTTTTGTTATTCCAAATGAATTTGAGAATTGCTCTTTCTTCTCTGTGAAGAATTGAGTTGAAATTTTGTTGGGGATTGCATTGAATCTGTAGGTTACTTTTGGAAAGATGGCTATTTTTACTATGTTAATTCTGCTGATCTACAAGCATTGGAGATTTTTCCATCTTCTGAGGTCTTCTTTGCTTTCATTCTTCAGAGACTGGAAGTTCTTGTCATACAGATCTTTTACTTTTTGGGCTAAAGTCATCCCAAGATAATTTATAATACTTGTGACTATTGTGAAATGTGTCATTTCCCTAATTTCTTTCTCAGCCCATTTATCTTTTGAGTAGAGGAAGACTACTGATTTGTTAGTTAATTTTATATTCAGCTACTTTGCTAAAGTTGTTTATCACCTGTAGGAGTTCTCTGGTAGAATTATCGGAGTCGCTTATGAATACTATCATACAATTTACAAATAGTGGCATCTTGAATTCCTCCTTCCTAATTTTATCCCTTTTATCTCTGTTTATTATCTAATGGCTCTAGCTAAAACTTTGAGTACTATATTAAGTAGACAGGGAGAGAGTGGGCAGCCTTGTCTTGTCCCTGATTTTAGTGAGATTGATTAAAATTTTTCTCCTTTTGGTTTGATGTTGGTTACTGGTTTGCTGTATATTGCTTTTATTATGTTTAGGTATAGACCTTGAATTCCTGATCTCTTCAATACTTGTAACATAAAGGGGCACTGTAGTTTCTCAAAGGCTTTTCCAACATCTAATAAGATGATCATCTGTTTTTTTTTTTTCTTTGAGTTTGCTTATTTAGTGGATTACTTTGATGGATTTCCTTATATTGAACCATCCCTGCATCCCTAGGATGAAGCCAACTTAATCATGGTGAATGACCATTTTGATGTGTTCCTGAATTCAGTTTGCAAAATTTTATTGAGTATTTTTGCATTGATATTCATAATAGAAATTGGTCTGAAGTTCTCTTTCTTTGTTGGATCTTTGTGTGGTTTAGGTATCAGCATAACAATCATAGAATGAATTTGGTAGTGTTCCTTCTGTGTCTATTTTGTGAAATAGTTTAAAAAGTATTGGTATTTGTTCTTATTGGTACAGAGACAGGCAGGTAGATCAATGGAATAGAACGGAAGACCCAGAAATAAACCCACACACCTGTGGTCACTTGAACTTTTGAGAAAGAAGCCAAACCATCCAGTAGACAAAAAGACAGCATCTTCAACAAATGTTGCTGGTTCTTTTAACAAATGTTGTGGGTTCAACTGGTGTTCAGCATGTAGAAGAACGAAAATTGATCTATTCTTCACTCCTTTTACAAACCTCAGTTCCAAGTGGATCAAGGACCTCCATGTAAAACCAGATACGTTGAATCAAATAGAAGAAAAGTGGGGAAGAACCTTGAACACATAGACACAGGGAACAATTTCCTGAACAGAACACCAATAACTCATGCTCTAAGATCAACATTCAACAGATGGAACCTCATAAAATTGAAAAGCTTCTGAAAGGCAAAGGGCACTGCCAATAAGACAAAATAGCAACCCACAGATTGGAAAAAGATCTTTATGACCCCTACATCCAATAAAGGGCTAATATCCAAAATATACAAAGAACTCAAGAAGTTGGATTCCAGAGAACCAAATAACCCTATTAAATATGGGGTACAAAGCTAACGTAGAATTATCAACTGAGGACTCTTGAATAGTTGAGAAACACTTAAATAAATCTTCACATATTTAGTCATCAGGGAAATGCAAATCAAAACAATGCTGAGATTCCACATCACACCAATCAGAATGGCTAAGATAAAAAAAAAAATCTCAGGTGACAGCAGATGTTAGTGAGGATATAGAGAAAGAGGAACATTTCTCCATTGCTGGTGAAACTGCAAGCTAGTAAAAACCACTTTGGAAATCATTCTGGTGGTTCCTCAGAAAACTGAAAATAGTTCTACCTGAAGACCCAGCTATACTGAAAGAGTTAAAAAATTTTAAACATTCCACAGATGGAGTCAAGAGTGCAGATCAGCTTGTTCTATGCTCTGGGTCCTAGGAAACTAGCTATCCACAAGACAAAATAGATAAGAATAGTGTTTGAGCTGGGAGTTCAGGTCAGCGTTTTCGTGCACTCTGGATACCAGGAACTAAAAACTGAATAGAGTTTGATCTGGGAGTCAGCGTGCCCGTGCACCCAGGATACCAGGAACTGAACTGAAATAGGGTTTGATTCTTAAGAGAACAAAGAGATATTTCCCCCCTGACCGTTTCTTGAACCTGTCATGGAAGCTGGACACTGCACAGGTGCTTTCTATAGATACTTAATCATGATTTCCCCCCTCGTCTCCCTGGGTTATGGTTCTTCCTTTAAAAGGTCTACCTTGCTGGCAGTGGTGGCGCATGCCTTTAATCCCAGCACTTGGGAGGCAGAGGCAGGCGGATTCCTGAGTTCGAGGCCAGCCTGGCCTACAGAGTGAGTTCCAGGCCAGTTAGGACTATACAGAGAAACCCTGTCTCAAAAATAAATAAATAAATAAATAAATAAATAAATAAATAAATAAATAAATAAATAAAAGGTCTACCTCTCCTCTAAGTGGGGGAAACCCTGTCTCAAAAATAAATAAATAAATAAATAAATAAATAAATAAATAAATAAATGGTCTACCTCTCCTCTAAGTGGGGGTCATACTTCATTGCTTGCCTTTGCGTAGGACAGGCTAGAAGTGTGGCCTCAACGAGTTGAATCAAATATACCTCTTGTTAATTACATCAAATTCGGTGTCTTGCAGTTATTGGGGTGGCCGTGAATTCCCATGGGTTGAGAGGGAGTTTCTCCCTTCCTGGCTAGTCTTACAATACCACTGCTGGGCATATGCCCAAAATATGCAACCCTCTATAGAACCTAGGGACACATTCAGAAGATGATTGTGAATAATGAGTGACATGCCATAAAACATTAGCTCATTATAGGAAGAAGACCAGACAAAAATGGAAATTGCTTATTGTGGTTATGGACAGTGTTAGGAAAGAACTGTTGTTTTAGAAATTGGTTACCTGTACATTTATTAACCTCTACTTTTTAGTTGGAGAAATAGATTAAATTTACCCATGTATTCATTTAACAAAATTTTACACAATACCTAGTATGTGACAGGCATTTTTGCAAGTTTGTGATGTAAGAAAAAATACAAAGTCTATATCCTCAAGAAGAATGCAACTTAGAGAAGAAATAAATTATATGTAATAAAGAAATAAAGGAATAAATCAATTACATGTAGAAAGAAGAGGAGAGAAGAGAAAGGAGGAAAGATAGGAAACAAAAGGAAAAAATAGAAAAAGAAACACAAGAGAGCAAAAGCAAAGGCTCATCTGGTGACCCAGGGTTAGGACAAGAGTTCAAGAATCAGATAGTGATAGTGTCTTAGGTGGGAGCATTGCACAATAGCCACTGGTTTCTTGGATTTTAGCTAAGGTCATGTATAAAGGAACCACAGAGATTCCATAGCCAAGAAAGAGATGGAAAAGAGGGACCTATGGCTCAAATTACTTAGGGCAACAGAACAGAGGACACATTTCTATAATTTTAAAAATATGACAAGTTATTAGAGGATTCTGAAAGAGGAAAGTGTCTTGAGATAACTTACATTGTAAAACATTTCTCTCAAGTGTAGAAGCATTTTATAGAGAGCAAACCGCCCCCCCCACACACACTTACACCTGTTGCAGAGGCCAGAGCAGAGAGACTGCAGCAGATGTAATTACAGAGATAGTAAAATGAGAGGAAATGTTGGATTTATTTGAAGGCAGAGCTAGTGGGTTCTAATGATGAACTATGAGCTTGCAAGTGAAAACAAGGATTCAGATGGAGACTAAAGTGGAGGGCACAGAACCCTGCCTTGGCCACACCTGTTTGAAGCTAGTTTCAGGAATGGCTCAAGGAACAAGGCTGAGTTAGAGAGGCCTTATTATACAGGACTGAATCAGGATACTTCAGAGTGTAAGTTAGAGGGAAGGCCAAACTGAGAATTAAGTGCTAGCATGTTCCAAAACAGAAAGACACTTGAGGAAGGAACTCTATTTATTTCATGAAAGCAACTGCAGTGTTGTGTTGCCCTCTTCACTAGTTAGTTCCCACCAACTAGAACTTCTAAATGTGTATTTAATTAATTGTTTTTTGCCATTAATTCTTTTGGTCCTATAAATCACAAAATAGGAATTCAATAAATTTGTTCGAATCCACATGTTCTCCAGTGTACCTGGAATTTAGCGGATGAAACAACAGTCAGCCAATCACTCGATTTTATTCATAGAGGCTACATCATAGAAATCAAGCTAGTTACCCGACAATTATTATGAGAAATAAATCAGAATGAGACATACTTGGGCAGATAATTTTAATTATGGACCTCAGATGACATCTTTCATTGAAATAAAGATTTCTCATGAGGAAGCTTCAGTGAACACAGTGAAAATAAATAGTACTAGTAGTTTGCATATGTGGCAACCTTGTTTGTTTAGGAATATCCAAATAAATTACATGGCATGAAACACAAAACCATGAGGAGAGGATTTCATGTTTCATTTTCCTAGCCTTCAAATAAAGCCAGAAAATGAGTTATAGGGGAAAGAATACACAAGCACTGCACTGAGAACAGGAGCAAAAAGAACAGGTTGGGCCTTATCAAGAAGCAACTGAGTTAATGATTATTGTCAACATATTATTATTGAGTCAATTTAAACTAAAACTTTAGTTTTCAAACTTCATCAAAGTGGGCAACTCACACATTTTGGGGGTAAATATTTCTATATGTTTTCATTTCTGTTGATTTCTTTACTTTAAATTTTCAAACAACAAAATAAAGAGCTGAGGGTCACTCCAGGACCCACAGTTAAAAATCTAAAACATGTCAGGGGAAACTTAATGGAGTTATAATGAGAGCCAGAGGGTGTAGAAATTATAACCTTAGCTCTCCTGTCCCCTGTCTTTGGTGCTGTGTGTATATTAGAGAAAGTTGAATAGAAATAATGAATTGGAAGTTTTAGAGACTCTTAATTTAGATCTGAGACTCAAAGAGACTTGTCCTGCATGTGAGGACCCTGGTTAGGGGCCAACAAGTCCTCATCTTGAACAACTGAGTAAGAGCTTTTTTTTCTATGACCTTTCCCAGTATTGTTTTACAGGCCCCAAACCTCTCAGGCCAGGTTCCAGGCATCTAGTCAGCCTCTAGGTCTTGGAGCATGCAAAAGTATTCAAATTAGCCTACTGACAGAATGCCTGGAAATTCTAGCTTAACTCCATCTTACTCTTCACATCTCTACAGAGATACTTAGTTCTTATTCTTAGATACTGTAGGTAGATCCAACTTGCTGTCATCATTGTCATCTGTCTTACAAAGTAACTCTTGATATCTAGAATTTACTAAAACAGTTCAGTGGAAGATATTAGCACAGAAGCTATAAAGAACACATCTTTCATCTAGTTATAAAGGAACATGCCCAGCATCTCTGGCGTTTCATTCTAGATCAACTGGATCAGAAGCTCTGGTGTGAAATGAATGGTAAAAGTGATTCCAATGCTCAAATTGATGTAAATGTTACAAACTAACGATAGAAATGATATATTAAAATGTTGGTTTATCTTTACATACTTTAATTTCAGAAGGAATTGGAAGACCTGGTTATAACATGTTACACTGAACTTTTTTATTTGAGACTCAGCATCCTTGTTTATAATAGCTTGCTAGATTAATGCAATAACTGAATTTGACTAAAGCTGTCCAGCAAAATATACCACGCTTAAAAATAGAGTAGTAATTGTTTAGAGAGGAAACTAGTCCATAGAATATGTATATTAAATGTCAGAAGAGGAAAACACAAGTTTTAAAAATGAAAGAATAAGATCCTTCATTGCCTGAAGGTATAGAATGAGGATACATTCAGCCAATGCGTCCTATAAAAATTACAGCTATTATAGCATTTAATCTAAATGTTTATTCATGAACCAGATGCCTCTGTGATATAAACATTCATTCTCTCTGTAAGTGTTCACTGAAAACCGACCTATGATTCATTTCAGTATCTTCCTGTGCAGAATGATGGCTTCCTGCCTGCTGGCTGGCTTTTCAGTGACAATATAGGAGCTGGTGTTAACTAAGATCATTTTAATGCTTTCACAACAAATCTTTTCTCTCACATGCTCTCATAATTTTTCTCTTTTCCAAAGTATTCCCAGTTCTATCATTTAAAAAGTACATCATGAACAGTATGTCTACTAGCAAAGTTCTTGCCAACTAAGCATGAGGACATGAATTTGACCCCCATAGCCCACATCAAAGGTGTTAATCATAACATGACATGCTTATAATCTTAATGCTGGAGAGACAATGACTGGCACATTTTTAGCTCTCTTTGTCTGTTCAATCTAGCCTATTTGGTGAGTGCCTAATCAGTCAGAGATGCTGCCTCAAGACAAAGGAGGACAGTGCCTGAGGAACAACACCTAAAATTGTCCTCTGGAGTTCACACACACTCTTCTGTACACACAAGTATGTCAGCACACAAATGAACATGCACACATATAAGAACACATACAAGAACACATACAAGTAAACACACAAAATGCATTACATAATCAAGGAATATTAAGCATCAGGAAATAAGTACAACAAACACTTCAGATAAAATTATTCCTATGATAAAAGCAACTGATAAAGAAACTATTTCCCAGAATACCTTCTAGGATGATCTATTGTGTGGCATGGTATGAATAGTAGCTCTTAACTTTTCTAAATTCTTTCATTTAAGCATCAGTTGCCAAAAGGAAGAATTACATTTTTTTCTACAAATGTATTCAATGGTGACACTCAGTTTGTATTGATACTAAACACAGCTTTGTTTTACATTAACAATATGCTACTATTTTCTGCTCTAAGTTACCTATATTGATTAAAAATCATAATCACTCACGGCATTCCATAATTCATCCTTTGTTACTGTAAAAAGAGATATAAATTGAAAATGTTGGTTATTACAACTATTCTAATTTCCTTCATCCTTGTGCTGGTTAGGCTTCTTGTTTTGGTCAACTCAACATAAGCTAGAGTCATATATTAAAAGGGAGCCTCAAGTGCAAAAAAAAAATGTCTCCATCAGATTGGTCTGTGACACATTTTCTTGATTAATGATTAATGTAGGATAGCTCAGGCCAGTCCTATGCAGGGGTTGCCTGGTCTGTATATTGAAGCAATCTGAGCAAGCGAGCCAGTAAGCACATTCCTCCATGGCCTCTGCTTTCATTCTTGTCTCCAGGTTCCTGCCCTACCTGAGTTTCTCAGTGATGGAATATGATCAGGACATGTAAGTCACATAAGCCCTTGTATCCCTAAATTTCATTTGGCCATGGTGTTTATCGAAGAAGTAGAAGAAAAAGTAAGATCATGTTCAGTGATTGTATATATTGAACACATAATTGGTATCTTTGCGAGCATATTTTCATTTGTAGAATGCCACATAGATATATTTATGCATTATATTAAGTGAAATGGCACATATAAAGCCAATTTGCAAATTTAATTGTTTTCATATGTATGTTTGTGTGTCCATGTCACATATATGTGTGTGCCCACAGAGGTCAGAAGAATGTTTTGGAGCCCCTGAAACTGGAGTTTTAACAGGTAGTGTTAGCAACTCAACATGGGTATGGGGACCCAAACTTGGTTGCTCTGGAAGACAGCAAATGCTATTAGCCACTAAGCCATCTCTCCAGCCCCACAATGTGTAAACTTTTAAGCATAACATGTCATAAACCTTATCTAAAGTAAGTTCTGTGCTTTTAAAAATCCAGCTTCTTTCTAATTAGCCTTCTGTGACCAGCCTCATAACACAGAGACCTTGCAGGATGCTGCTGTACCTTACCTCTACAGGAATAAAATGACCAGAATGAGCTTGCCAATTGTACCTTCTGAGCTCAGCTCTCACTGTGGGAAGTACAATGAAGAGCTCTATTCTGTGTGTGCAGCAGTCAGCAGTACAGTGATGCTGGCAAGAGCTGCTTTTCATTATTGTAATTGGACTTCTCTCAGGCTTATCAATGGTAGTCCAACCTTGAGTCACATTTCTATTCTAATTTTAGCCCACAAAGGACAAATCAATTTTATTCTTTCTAAAATTCAGTTCTGAGATCCAGCAGATTTGAAGCAAAGATGCACAGCCTTCTCCTGGTCTGCTGCACAAGGATATGTGAGAAATTTTTTCCTCAAGGATCCAGGCTGTTATAAAAGTCTTGGAAGCAGTTTTGTTTTTCACACGTTACCACAAGTGCTGTAGTTTAAGGCTCACAACTGTATTTGCACCTTCGAGCCCAATGTGGGTATAGAGAAAGCAAGTATTCATTTCTTTTGCAATGACATTTACCCAAGATCTTTTTCACTGTGCTCATAAAAACAGAATTGGAGTATACAGCAGCTGTGAAGCTTTCACCTTCCTGTTCCCATACAAGACAAAGATTTCAGTTTCAAAGTTTCCTCTCTTATAAGAGAGTTCACAGTGACTCTTAGAGAATAGGGTTCCCACTCAAGTTTAAGTGCATGCTGTCACACAGCAGATCAACTTGTGTCTTTCAATGAGACATCTATTGTGCTCTCTTTCATGGCCAAGGTGATGAAACGTGGAAGAAAGAAGCCAATCCATATTGCTACGGCATGTTCAATAAAAACTGCATGTGCATCTCAGAGAAAAACACACCATGAAGTACTCTCAACACACATTCAAACCCACTTATTTACACAGCCCTTCAATCATGACTTTCGTTCTGTCTCAGATAGCAATCAAAACAACCCCATCTAATTATCCTGTGTCCCTTGTATCTGGGCTGACGTCCTTGAAGATAAAGTGACCTTTTAATACATTAATTAAATTTTAATCTTCACTGCTGTTGTGAATAAAAGCCAGGAGAACAGAATTGGAAGAGTGTACATTCTTGGGAATCTAAGCATGTTTCTGTTTCAGTTGCTCAGTTTACCCAGCAAGTACACACAGAAATGATATCAGTGTGATGCAGGTTTCTAACTTACAGACATTAATTACTAATTTCTACTTATTGTGTAAATCTAACAAATTGACACAATGAATGTGTATAATTATGAAAATAATTATTTTAAAGCAATAAATCAGTAATGGCAATAGATACATAGGACCAAATGTGCAAAAAGAGAGGTATATTTGTCTGGAGGATGAAAAGGGTCTTGTTTCTGAGAGAAAATTACCGTCTCTGTTTTTTGTTGTGAAGTATATCTAAAGTAGATGTCATTGCAAGAAGGCACTTTTCTGCTTCCCTTTCCTCTCTAGAACCCTCCAAAATGCCCTTCTTTTTTCATTAATTATTGTTATATACTTACATGTGAACACATATTATGCGTATGTATACACATATATTCCTAATACATAAGTACCACATGTTCAGTCTGAATGTTACTTGTATATGGTTTTTATGAATGATAATTTGGTACTGAATAACAAATTGGTGTGCTTTTCCCTGGAGGAGACCATTTCTCCTTTTTTCAGAATTCCTTGTTGCTCATAGATTTTGTATACGGTTGAGGCCTCCTGGGTGTTTCCTTTTTCATTTTGACATGCTTATTGGTATTGTCTTTGTTTGGTTCATGTTAGGCAGTCATGCTGGTAAGATTTTATGATTGCTCCTTTGGCTTTCCCAATCTTGTACTCCTTCTTCTACAATGTTTCCTGGACCTTACTTTGGGAATTATACAGTAGATGAATGTAGCTCCTTGGTGCTGAGCTATACAACTTTGCAGTTTGATTGGTTATAGTTTTCTGTAATAGCCTCCATCTGTTGCAAAAAGAAGTTTCCTTGATGGAGAGTGAGGACAGTACTTATATGCAGGTATAAATACAATTTTGAATGTAGCTAGGTATTATGTTGTTTTAGTAATGTGGTGGTTGTTCTTCTTGGAGGTTCTTCTCCAAGATCCATGACTTCATTAGTAATGGTTATTTGGCTTGGTTTTAATTACTAGGCATGATGTTCCTCCTGTTGAGAGAGCGTTACATACAATTAGAGATCTGTTGGTTAGCTGACAATAGGCATATTACTATAGAGTTCTTCTGCCATCATGGTTAATTTTTTGTGGTTCAAAGGTATCATGGCTGGGTAAGACTTTTGATTGTATCCCTCCTTTGGAAGCTAGCCTTCCAAAAGTGGTGCCTTCTGATACCTCAGGAAAGAGACTTTCAGCTAATCCAGTTCAGGTACCTCTGGTCCTATACCTGAAGGGCTTCCATTTCTGGTGGACAACCAATGGCAATAGCAAAAACCTGTAGTGTTTTGGGGCCTCTTGGATAATGTTTGACCAATAACTCAGAAAGGGTCTTCTCATGTATGATGTTGGAATTTTTATCTTTGACTCTTGAAGGGAGCATTGTCAATCCAGGTGGAAAATTTTTGTCTAAACTATGTATGTATATTTATACATGAAATATTATGTTTTTATAAAATTTCCCCCTTCAAGTATTTTAGGGCAACTCTATATTTATGTCACTATATTTAATGACTTACCATAGTTTTAAAAAAACATGTTATAATTGCAATCTGTAAAGTCATCTGGATTAGCTACTTTGTGTCTTTTTTTTTTCCAGTTGTGAATACCTTAGGTTATACCTGTGCTCTGTTTCAAGTGAGTTAGTGCAAGTTAAATTATATTCTGACAAAAGTCCTTGGAACTTATCAGTCAATGTAAACAACACTATTGCTCCATTGATTTAGTCTTTTGTTGACTTAAGTGCACCACTAGGGCAGCTACCATCCAGAATCTGGGAACCCATAACTATCTTACTTTCCAGGGCAAAAGAGATTTTTCAGATAGGGTTATTTAAGACTCTTGAGAAGGATTAAAATATATATTCTGTTTTACACACATGACCATACACCTTCTATACACCAAAATGTGAAGGTAGAAATAACAGAATCTAAAGGGGAATTGAAGATATTGTGTTGTTGGTCTTAAGGAATAAAGAGGCCAAAAGCCAAGGAATATTAGTAGTCTACAGCAGCAGGCAAAGGCTTCCTTACAGTGCCCCCTCAGGAACGCAAACCCACAGACACTGTGAATTTATCTTTGGAAAACAACTTAGGATATTTAGGAGTTTTCTAAGTTTGAAAACTTCAGAATAATATAGTTTTACTGTTCTGTGTTTATAAGAAGCTTTTGTAGAATCAACTGGAAACAAATATAGTATTGCTTTAATCACCATGTCTGTCCTCTTGTCAACTTGATTTCTAACTAAGAGAGATATTGTTCAGATTTGTGACTCCAACACTATAAGATGAATTTGTTTTCAGTAATTAAATCTGAGGTAATGTGTTGCAATGCATTGGGAAATAAAGCTTTATTTTATTTATCCCAAGTTATCCAGGAATTTGAAGTCATGACTATTTTACCATGAATTCTATTTGTAGTATTCTATGACTATTATTTATTATATGTAGTGTACTATGAATACTTGATGTCATGCCATTTTCATGGATTCTTATTGACAATCAATGGAGTAGACAGAGAAATTGAATGAATGAGGATGGATTCTTCTGAGTGAAGCCTTCTGTTTTGCTTTTGTGCTAGTATTCTACCTATGGAGTTAGTGATATAAGCTGCAAAATGTTAACTAGTCTTTTTTTCCTTTGTGGGCCTTCAATGTGGTATTAAAAGACAAAAATCATAAAATATGTTACAAATTTATTGGCTTTTTTCATGAGTTAGGGCAGCTTCCATTGACAAAATAGGAGAGCTTCCAATGACGATACAGAAAAAAAAGAGAACAAGAAAAATAATACTTTAATCAAATATTATTTATGCATTTACTTACCTACCACCAATAAGTAAAATTCTACAACAGAATTGGAACTAGAAAAAATTAGCTTTATATCACATTTCATATGTATTGCCTACATTTCATCCTTCCTCATCTTTTTATATTTAGCCTTTCTTGTTCTGTTTTCTTCATGTTATACTGTACCCTTATGTACAGTTATCTACATATTTGTTTATTATTGGCAAAATTCCACACATGAGAGAGAACATGCCAAGACTGGTATTCTGTGCTGCCACTTGTACCCCAGTACAAGCCAGTGTTGATATAATACCTAAACCAATTAAAGATACAAGAAAATTAAACTATGGATCAATATCCCTAATGAACATAGATACAAAATTCT
The DNA here is from genome assembly GCA_030674055.1 of Rhabdomys pumilio. Classification (NCBI taxonomy): domain Eukaryota; kingdom Metazoa; phylum Chordata; class Mammalia; order Rodentia; family Muridae; genus Rhabdomys; species Rhabdomys pumilio. The sequence goes on from JANHMN010000022.1 coordinate 40,970,521, forward strand.
CAAAAAAATTCATACAACCCCAACACAGGAACATATTAAAAAGATCATTAACAATAACCAACCTGGATTTAACTTAGAGGTAAAGGGATGATTCAACATATGCAAATCAATTACAGTAATTAACCATATAACCATATAAATGATCCAAAATCTCACCACCATCTCAATAGAGGCAGAAATGTATTTGGGGAAAAAAAAGCAATGTTCAAGACTGTTAGAAGTTACGGGGATTGAAAGTTGAAGGGATGTAACAAAAATATAATAAAAGCTGTATATAGTAAAGTCATAGCCAACATTATCCAACATGTGGGAAGTAGTGAACCAATTTCATTTAAATCAGGAATAAGACAGGCTGGCACTGTCTCCATTTAAAGTATTTGAAGTCTTATCTAGAGAAATAATATAAGGTATGGAAATAAAGGGAATACAAATAAGAAAAGAAGTCAACTATTCTTGTTTGTAAATGATATGATTCTATATGTAAGAGACACTAAGTATTCCAAAACTCTTAATGGTAATAAGCCATTACCATTAAGGAAGTGGGAGGAAACAAAGTTAACATACAACAATTAATAGCTGTACTGTATACCAATGACAAATGCCCCAAGAAAGAAATAAAAGAAACAGTTTCTTTGAAAATAATCTCAAAAACAAAACCCCTCAGAGCAAACCTGAGGAAGAAGGCCTCTGAATGCAAAGTTTAATATTCTGAAGAAAGAAATTGAGAAAGACAGTAGAAGATGGAAAAAATTTCTACAAACATGTGTTGCTAGAACTAGTATTGTGAAAATGATCATTCAACCAAAAGGAATTGATAAATCCCATGAAATACAAATAAAAGTCTCATTCTTTACAGAAATATAAAAGGTAACCATAAAATTCACATGAAAACACAAAGATCCCATATACCAAAGGGAATGTTGAACAAAAAGAATAATGCTGAAAGCATTACAATATTTAAGTTATACTTCTCATACATACACACACACACACACACAAAACAACACCAACAACAACACCCCAGCAGGGTACTAGTACAAATAGAAACATTTGGGTATACAGAAGAGAAAGTCAGCTGGAAAGGAAGAATATCCCTGATTTATTTCTCTATGGCAGACAAGGTATGTGGTATCTTTAGCACTATTCTTTCAGTGGCCACTGTGTGTTTTAGGATATATACTGTGACTCCCATACTCACCTTAAACTGGTGGTTTATCACCTCTTACACATTTAATAGAACCATAATCAGCTCCATGCACTCTCAATGTTTTTCTTTGTAGATTCTTATCTACCTATTTTTTTTATGTATCTCATAAACCCTATCAGCTGCTATAAGTGTGTTATTGATGTTTAAAGTCAATATCAGTTTAAATATTTATATAAATACAGTTTAAACAGTCAATTTAAATTTCCTTTGTCTTACTTTTTCTGGTATACCTTTTCATTTCTGGAGTTCCTTCTCTTCTGTTAACCCATTTTCCTTTACTTTAAAGATATCAGTTCAGTGTTTCTTACAATATATATGTTGGCAAACATTTTTCTAATGATTCTTTTTAGATTAACAATTGGAAGACAAATCAAAAGTATTAAGTAACTGTGACTTTCAAGGATTTTATCTTGAGCATTGCAATAGTATTAAAACTGAACCTAGTGTTTTTTAAAATGTTTTTTCTTTGTTTGGTACCTAGGGCAAGGGAAAGCATAGGATGGATAATATACCTGATCTTTGTTCCAGCCCAGTAAATTAACAATATTTAAACTGGAAGATTACAATACCTTATATGAACATACATTTGCAAGTTTGAACACACTACAGAAATACTAACACAGGTGAATGTGCATGCTTCTACAGAGTGAGGAACTAAACTATGGCTCTGAGAGGAACTTGGTGTGTCCATTGTGAATCTACTGGGCTGGACACAGCATATGGAAATCTTTCTATTTACTTTTTGAAGTATTCCTTAAGTCTAAAATTGACCTTAAAAGATTAAAGTCTGTTTTGAATGGATATAAATGACAGTAAAAAGAAATTTTGGTGAAAAGAATGAGTCTGTCATGGCATCTTCTAGTCAGTGGGGTAACAGGCATGATGACTCTCTTCATCCTTGAAGACTCAGGAAGTCCATCTGCCATGTGGACATTAATTTCTGCTCACTCCGACTTCCCTCTTATTCTGGTCTATTTTATGTCATTTGCTACACATTTATTCATTATTCAGTACACGTCTTTTCTGGAGCTTCTAATTTTGGACAATCCCTAAGCAATATTGTTTCAATAAAGTAGTACCCCCTCCAAAAACCCAAACAATAAGCCAACCAAACAAACAAATGAAAAAACACCAAAACTACCCTAATTAGCTCACATAATCTACATCTGTGTTCACTTCCTGGAGCTTTACTCTGAAAAAAACAAAACCCTCCTATTCAAAACCAAAAGATATTTATTTTGTTAGACTCTCCAGGATAACTTTCAGTTTATCAGATAATTTCTGTGTCCCAAATGATACTGAATTATTCAAGAGAAGTTGGTACAAAAATTCACAAGAAGGTCTCCATTATTTCTACAGTGGGTCTCCTTCAATTTAGGACTCACTATCAGTCTTGCTGTTTGCTGTATAATGCCTCAGAAGCTTACCTTTCTCTAGTTGTAGCAACTATTGAATTCTTAGCATCAGAAAGCCTTCTGTGGCCAGCTTGTTTGCAATATTATTCTCCAGCCATAGAATTACCATGCTGCCTTCTTTTGAGTCACTGTATTTCAGTCCTTCACATGTAATCTAATCCTGTCTGAAGGTTGAAGAATCCTGTCTAAGGTGATGCAGTATACCCTCAAGATTTGAGATTAGAATTAGACTCCTTTCTACCTTGTGACTGGAACCTCTCACTGACCTTGTCTTCCAGTTTCCATGGAAACCAAAATACTCCAGGACTTTTCTTTGTTGTAAGATGTCTTCCTTGTTTCTTTCTCTCATATAATATAAGAAATCCAACCTGTGAGAGCAGCATTAACCTTCAGCCACTTAAGACGCTAAAATGAAACATACTGAGCAGATTCTCATTTTCTGCCAAACTACCACTTTCTGCCATGACTGATTTTTTTTTCTTAAGATGTCTTAAAGAATTCAACACTCTAAATTTAAAGAAAAATGTTATTTTGAACCTTAGACAAATGCTTTTATAGTTTTGAGCTACAAAAAAAGATGAATCATACTTCACATTTTCCAACTTTAGAGTCAAATGAAAAGTGTTTAAAATGAATTTGAAGTGCAACCTGTCTTTGTTGCTCATTAGAGCAGTTAAAAAAAATGCAGGTCAAATATAGAACTACTGCCTGGACCAAAATAAAATAAAATAAAATAAAATAAAATAAAATAAAATAAAATAAAAGTAGAGGCTGGGAATAGGGCAGAGGAATAGAGATCAGTAGGGGAGGGTCAGGTAGGTAATGAGGGTAAGCATTATCAAAATTCATTATATACCTTTGTGAAAATGTCATAGTAAAAACCCACTATGTATAATAAATATGTGATTAAAGCACATAAATTTTAATCAGTTTTAAAATCTTACATTTGATCAAATGTTCTCAGCTTGCGTATGTAATAGAAAGATGTCTCCATGGACACTCAGGAAAGACAGCAAACATCATTACTATTGCTCTCTCTGTTCAAGAGGACATAATGCTCAGTGTAACTGCTGAAAATTGTGAATTTGTGTGTAATGTGATTCAGTGCATTAAAAAATATTTATATTGCTCTTATTTTTGTGACAATGTATAAGACATATTATATTCCAAATAATACAAATATGTTTATATTTATGTATAGTATCACATTTAAAAAAAATAGACAGCTAGACTTGATGCTGAAGACTTGTACTCCTAGCCACATAGGAAGCTGTGTCTAATACATTACAACTTCGAGTTGTATAAGTCTGTCTGGTAAGTATAGTGAGTTTAAGCCAGAGAAGGTGACTTATGAAAGGAGGGCTGGGAATAGAGCTCAGGACTAAAGAACTTACCTTGCATAGATCAGGCCCTGTGTTTAATTCTCAGCACCACAGAAACAAAACCAAACATAAGTTAATAAGTTAATAGTATAAGAATTCTGTAAATGTCCTTGACTCTCAGTTAAACTTCATTAATAACCTTAACAGCATCCTGAGAAGAAAACTACAGATGAGATATTATGTGACATTTCCTCTGTAGGCTCCTGAGAAAAAAAATGGAGTCAGTTTGATAGAACTGGGAGGGTACCTGTGGTTGTGGTAGGCCTCCATTCTACTGTTTATTAAGATTTTTCCCAACCTCAAAACTCAGGGGGGGAAATCAGAATTTTAAAATGCTTCCAAACACATATACACCTCATCTTTTTACTGTGGGGGTGGGGAAGATAGCCCTGTCTTAATAATTTTTTGTCATTTTGAACTAATTAGAAATAGACTGAAACAGTGTGGAAAATTTGGTGAGTGTAATTCTCAGAAACAGACAAATAAAACAAGCAGAACAAGAGACTGGAATATTAGGAATAAATACACGGCCATTGTTGCTCTATTATTTTTCTTCAATATATGAGCATATCCATTCAGCCCAAACATTATTTGCTTATTTAATATTAGTACAAATTATTTGTGATTTTCTTAATTGCTTTTCTAGAAAAATCTATATTTTTCAGATTCTTCCATCATTAAAATGGTATTTTTCTACTTCAGATGATGACAATAACAGTGTAGGTAGAGAGTTCTACATACAGAGAGATCTTGTAGGGCCATGGAAGGGTATCCTGGTTCTTGGGTTGTGGGTTCGGCCACACCCCCAGAACCCAGGCTCCTGATACAAGGTCTGATCTCCTTCAACCTGAGCTCTTCAGTTAGGACACAGGTAATAAACAGGCCTCAGGTTCTAGAGAGATTTACATACTAAGGAGGTACATACTAATGAGGTACCTGAAGGCCAGAAGGCCAGAGGGTGGAGCCAAATAAGCATTCCTCCCCAACTTATCCCCCCTCTTTCCCTCCCTATTTAACTCAGAACTGCCCTGGGTTTTATGGGGGGATGTGCGTCCAGATCCATCTACCATCTGTCATGCCAATAAACCCGTTTTGGAAACCCAAAGACTTTCTTGTGTGTTGGGGCCACCCCGTGAGGAACTGTGGAGAGGCCTTTAGTGAGCAGCTGGGCCTAACTTCTAGCTGGAGGAACCCTTCAGCTTCCCAGACTATTACCTACAAGATCTTATTTGGAATTTTTGATCTTCTTATTCTTCCTGTGTAATTCTTTAAATTTAACATTTGAAATTACTGGAATACGGTCTTATTAGACATATTTATCTATGAATTTACTTTACTATTCACTTTCAAATTCAAGAACATCACAAACATAATAATTATACTACGTAGGGCATCATAATATCACATTTTCAAAGCATATAAATACATCTGTTTTAGTGTGTGGAATTCAGAAGCACACAGATGGAGAATTGGAGAGTAGTGCTATTCCTCACATCAGTTCAGTTTACTCATTGTTTCTTCTTTGCATAGCACCAGCCCTGCGTACTCTCTACACATATTTTCTTTTTAAAAAATTGGATATTTTATTTACATTTCAGATGTAATCCCTTTTCCCCATTTCCCCCAAACTCAGAAACCACCTATTCAATTCCCCCTCCTCCTGCTTCTATGAGGTGTGCTCCTACCCACTCACCCACCCACTCCCACCTCCCAACCCTCGAATTCCTCCAAACTGAGGCATTTAGCCTTCACTGGACCAAAGACCTCCTCTCCCACATATGCCCAAAAAGGCCATCCTCCCTACATATACAGCAGAAGCCATGGATCCCTCCCTATGTGCTCCCAGGCTGGTGGTTTAGACCCTGGGAGCTCTGGTTGGTTGATATTGTTGCTCTCCCCATGGGGCCACAAACCAACTTCAGCTTCTTCAGTCTTCTCTCTCACTCTTCCATTGGGAACCCCATGATCAGTTCAATGGTTAGCTGTGAGCATCTGTCTCTGTATATGTCAGGCTCTGGCAGACCTGTAAGGAGACAACTGCATTAGGCTCCTGTCAGCATGCACTTCTGGTATCCACATCAGCATCTACCTTTGGTGACTGCACATGGGATGGATACCCATGTGGAACGGTCTCCGGACCACACCTCCTTCAGTTTCTGTCCCATACTTTGTCTCCATATTTCTCCCATGAGTATTTTGTTATTTCTTCCAAGAAGGAACTGACACTTTAGTTTTCCTTGTTCATAAGCTTCATGTGGTCTGTGAGTTGTATCTTGGATATTGCAAGCTATTAGGCTAACTTCCACTTATCATTGAGTGCATGCCATGTATGTTCTTTCGTGATTGGGTTACCTCACTCAGGATGATATTTTTTAGTTCCATCCATTTACCTAAGAATTTCTCAAATTCACTGTTTTTAATGGCCGAGTAATACTCGATTGAGTAAATGTACCAAATTTTCTGTATTCATTCCTCTGTCAAAGGACATCTGGGTTTTTTCCAGCTTCTGGCTATTATAAATAAGGCTGCTATGAACACAGTGGAGCATATGTTCTTGTTATATGTTGGAGCATCTTCTGGGTATATACCGAGGAGTAGTATAGCTGGGTCCTCAGGTAATGCTATGTCCAATTTTCTGAGGAACCACCAGACTGATTTTGAGAGTGGTTGTAGCAGCTTGCAATCCCACCAACAATGGAGGAGTGTTCCTCTTTTTCCACATCCTCGCCAGCATCTGCTGTCACCTGAGTTTTTGATCTTGGCCATTCTGACTGGTGTGAGGTGGGATCTCAGGGTAGTTTTGATTTGCATTTCCCTGATGACTTAAGGATGTTAAACATTTCTTTAGGTGCTTCTTGGTCATTCAAGTTTCCTTAGTTGAGAATTCTTTGTTTAGCTCTGTTTTTTTAATAGGGTTATTTGGTTGTCTGGAGTCTAATTTCTTGAGTTCTTTGAGTATATATTGAATATTATCCCTCTATCAAATGTAAGATTGGAAAAGATCTTTTCCCAATCTGTTGGTTACCACTTTGTCCTATTGACAGTATCCTTTCCCTTACAAAAGCTTTGCAATTTTATGAGGTCCCATTTGTCAATTCTTGTTCTTAGAGCATAAGCCATTGGTGTTCTGTTCAGAAACTTTTCCCCTGTGCCTAAGTATTCGAGGGTCTTCCTCACCTTCTCTTCTATTAGTTTCAGTGTATCTGGTTTTATGTGAAGGTGCTTTATCCACATGAACTTGAGCTTTGTACAAGGGGATAAGAGTGGATTGATTTGCATTCTTCTACATACTGACCTCCAGTTGAACCAACACCATTTGTTGAAAATGCTGTCCTTTTTCCACTGGATGGTTTTATCTCCTTTGTCAAAGATCAAGTAACCTTAGGTGTGTGGGTTCATTTCTGGATCTTCAATTCTATTCCATTGATCTTCCTGCCTGTCTCTGTACCAATACTATGCAGTTTTTATCACTATTGCTTTGTAGTACAGCTTGAAGTCAGGTATGGTGATTCCCCCAGAAGTTCTTTTATTGTTGAGAATAGTTCTTGCTATCCTGTTTTTTTTTAATTCCAAATGAGTTTGCAAATTGCTCTTTCTATCTCTATGAAGAATTGAATTAGAATTTTGATTGGATTCATTGAATCTGTAGATTACTTTCAGCAAGATGGTAATTTTACTATATTAATCCTGCCAATCCATGAATATGAGAGATCTTTCCATCTTCTAAGATCTTGGATTTCTTTTTTCAGAGACTTTCTTCAGATCTGTATGTCTTGTCATACAGATCTTTCACTTTCTGTGCCTCTTTCTCTGCATTTTGACTTTTGACATTCTCATGCAGGATAATTAGACTGGGTTAGTCAGGCATTATTTTATATAGATTACTCTCATTTTGGTCAAGTGCTCAACATTATAAAGTAACAAGAAATGTTAGCAAATACTGCTTTCTTTCTGGAACAGGACACATTGATATAAATGTTTTTCATAGTGGGTGGTCTCCTTTAATGTCTTCCCTCCAAGCAGTTCAAAGACAATCCTAGCTTCCCTTTCTCTGCAATAGTATAATGTTTTGTTAGAGATACTATCTAATGTAGCTTTCTAAGAGAGAGGACGTAAATGTAGAGGATTGCAAAAGAAGAATTAAAATCATTTTCCTTCACTAATGTAAAATTAAAACAAGTTTCTCACAATTTAACTTGATGTTGACTGTTGCTTGCTGTATATTGCTTTTATTATGCTTATTGTGTTCCTTGACTTTCTAATCTCTCCAAGACTTTTAACATGAAGGTTTATTGTATTTTATCAAAGGCTTTTTCAGCATCTAATGAGATTGTGTGATGTTTTTTCCTTTGAGTTTGTTTATATAGTGGACAACATTGATGGATTTCCATATATTGAGCCATCCCTGCATCCCTGGGGCAAAGCCTACTTGATTGTGTTGAATGATCAGTTTGATATGTTCTTGGATTTGGTTTGCAAGAATTTCATGTAACAATCTCACTAAAATTGGGGACATGACAAGGCTGCCAACTCTCTCCCTATTTTTTCAATAGGGTACTTGAAGTGATAGCCAGAGAAATTAGACAACAAAAGGGGTAAGTTGGGAGTAGACAGGTGAGTTTAGGAGCACCCTCTTCGAGGTGAAGGGAGGATAGGGTGGGGGGACTTATAGAGGAGGGACCAGAAAGCAGGACAACATTTGAAATATAAATAAATAAAATAATTAATAAAAAATAAAACAAATAATTTCATAGCTTAGAAAACACAAAGTTATTATCTTTTTATTTTCAAAGCAACAAGTCTCATACAAATCATACTATGTTGAATTCATGGTTCTTTCAGGGCTATGTTTCTTCCTGAGGTTTTAGAGGAGAAAATCTGTCTCCTCTTTTGAAGCTGATAAAGGGTAGCTGTGTCCTCAACTTACCACATTATCAAAGCACAGTACTTACTGTTTATCTGTGTGTATGTTTCCTAATTCTGGCCCTCTTGAACTCTTCTTTTTAGAACTCAACCTACAATATAATATAATCTCATTCTGAGGTTTCTACCCCTACAAGATGCCTCTTGCCACATAAGGCAATATATTTGTAGATTATCCGGATTTGATCTTCTTGAGGGGACATTATTTTTTATCTTATAGAGAATGTCTCTTTTACAGATTAAAGACACTGTTCTTAAAAAGAGTAACAGACTCTATGTGTAATAACACAAAGTATAGTAGAAAAAAGCACCTAATAACATACAAGGATTAATAGACTCCATATATTGAGATAAGATGTTGCATTATAATAGCAATTAAACTATAAATTACTAATTGAGAATTAATGAATTAATAAAACTTGTGAATGGAAACCATGAGACATTCCTACAGATGTAGCAGTAGATTGAACTAATGGAAAAACATGACTTTGTTTCTTTTTTTGTTTGGTGTTTTGGGTTTTTTTCATATTTTTTATTGGATATTATGTTTACATTTCAGATTTTATCCCCTCACCCCATTTCCCCCACCACCCAGGAACCCCATATCCCATCCCCCTCCTGCCTTCACAAGGGTGTGGCCCCAACTACTCCCCACTCCCCCCACCCTCGAATTCCTCCTGGCTCGGTGTTCAGCCTTCATGGGACCAAGGATCTCCTCTCCCACCCATGCCTGACAAGGCCATCCTTCCCTAAATATACAGTTGAAGTCATGAGTGCCTTCCTTTGTGCTCCCAGGCTGGTGGTTTAGACCCTGGGAAGCTCTGTTGGTTGGCACTGTTGCTCTCCTCTTGGGGCCACCAACCCTTTCAGCTCCTTCAGTCCTCTAACTTCTCCATTGGAAAACCCTTGATCAGATCAATGGGTAGCTGCAAGCATCTGCCTCTGGATATGTCAGGCTCTGGCAGACCTCCGAGGAGACAGCTATATCAGGCTCCTGTCAGCATGCACTTTCTGACATCCATATTGGCGTCTATCTTTGATGACTACACACGGGACAGATACCAAGGTAGAATGGTCTCCAGATGGCTCCTCCTTGACTTTCTGTCCCACACTTTGTTGCCGTATTTGCTCCTTTGAGCATTTTGTCACTCCTTCCCAGTAGGACCGAGGCATCTACATTTGGTCTTTCTTCTTCATGAGCTTCATGTAGTCTGTTAGTTGAATCTTGGCTATTTCAAGCTTTTGGGCTAATATCCGCATATCAGTGAGTAAATACCATGTGTGTTCTTTTGTGATTGGGTTACCTCACTAAGGATGATATTTTCTAGTTCTATCCATTTACCAAAGAATTTCACGAATTCATTATTTTTAATAGCTGAGTGGTATTCCATTGTGTAAATGTACCTCATTTTATGTATACATTCCTCTGTTGAAGGACATCTGGGTTCTTTCCAGCTTCTGTCTATTATAAATAAGGCAGCTATAAGCATAGTGGAGCATATGTCCTTGTTATATGTTGGAGCATCTTCTGGGTATATGCTGAGGAGTGGTATAGCTGGGTCCTCAGGTAGTGCTATGTCCAATTTTCTGAGGAACTGCCAGACTGCTTTCCATAGTGGTTGTACCAGCTTGCATTCCCACCAACAGTGGAGGAGTTTTCCTCTTTCTCCACATCCTCGCCAGCATCTACTATCACCTGAATTTTGATCTGAGCCATTCTGACTGGTGTGAGGTGGTATCTCAGGGTTGTTTTGATTTGTATTTCCCTGATGACTTAAGGATGTTGAACATTTCTTTAGGTGCTTCTCGGCCATTCAAATTTCCTCAGTTGAAAATTCTTTGTTTAGCTCTGTACCCCATTTTTAATAGGGTTATTTGGTTGTATGGAGTCTAATTTCTTGAGTTCTTTGTATATATTTGATATTAGCCCTCTATTGGGTCTAGGATTGATAATGATCTTTTCCCAATCTGTTGGTTGCTGTTTTGTCTTATTGACAGTGTCTTTTGCCTTACAGAAGCTTTGTAATTTTATGAGGTCCCATTTGTCAATTCTTGATCTTAGAGCATAAGCCATTGGTGTTCTGTTCAGGAACTTTTCCCTGTACCTAAGTATTGGGGTCTTCCTCACCTTCTCTTCTATTAGTTTCAGTGTATCTGGTTTTATGTGAAGGTGCTTTATCAACTTGGACTTGAGCTTTGTTCAAGGGGATAAGAATGGATTGATTTGCATTCTTCTACATGCTGACCTCCAGCTGATCCAGCACCATTTGTTGAAAATGTTGTCCTTTTTCCACTGGATGGTTTTAGCTCCTTTGTCAAAGATCAAGTAACCTTAGGTGTGTGGGTTCATTTCTGGATCTTCAGTTCTATTCCATTGACCTTCCTGCCTGTACCAATACCATGCAGTTTTTATCACTACTGTTCTGTAGTACAGTTTGAGGTCAGGTATGGTGATTCCCCCAGAAGTTCTTTTATTGTTAAGAATGGCTCTCGCTATCCTGGGTTTTTTGTTATTCCAAATGAATTTGCAAATTGCTCTTTCTATCTCTATGAAGAGTTGATTTGGAATTTTGATGGGAATTGCATTGAACCTGTAGATTGCTTTTGGCAAGATGGCCAATTTTACTAACTTAATCTTGCCAATCCAGGAGCATGAAAGATCTTTCCATCTTCTGAGATCTTCTTCGATTTCTTTCTTCAAAGACTTGAAGCTCTTGTCATACAGATCTTTCACTTGCTTGGGTAGATTCATTCCAAGATATTTTATATTATTTGTGACTATTGTGAAGGGTGTCATTTCCCTAATTTCTTTCTCAGCCTGTTTATCTTTTGAGTAAAGGAAGGCTACAGATTTGTTTGAGTTGATTTTATATCCAGCCACTTTGCTGAACTTGTTTATCAGGTTTAGGAGTTCTCTTGTGGAGGTTTTAGGGTCACTTAAGTATACTATCATATCATCTGCAAATAGTGAAATTTTGACTTCTTCTTTTCCTATTTGTATCGCTTTGACTTCCTTTTGTTGTCTAAATGCTCTGACTAGGACTTCCAGTACTATATTGAATAGATAGGGTGAGAGTGGGCAGCCTTGTCTAGTCCCTGATCTTAGTGAGATTGCTTCAAGTTTCTCTCCATTTAGTTTGATGTTGGCTACTGGCTTGCTGTATATTGCTTTTACTTTAGGTATAGGCCTTGAATTCCTGATCTTTCCAAGACTTTTAACATAAAGAGGTGTTGAATTTTGTCAAATGCTTTCTTGGTATCTAGTGAGATGATCATGTGTTTTTTTCTTTGAGTTTATTTATATACTTGAATTTCTGAATATCGAACCATCCCTGCACTCCTGGGAAAAAGCCTACTTGATCATGATGAATGATTGTTTTGATGTGTTCTTGGATTCTGTTTGCGAGAATTTTATTGAGTATTTTTGCATCAATATTCATAAGAGAGATTGGTCTGTAGTTCTCTTTCTTTGTTGGGTCTTTGTGAGGTTTTAGGTATGAGAGTAATTGTAGCTTCATAGAATGAATTGGGTAGTGTTCCTTCTGTTTCTATTCTGTGGAATAGTTTGAAGAGAATTGGTATTAGGTCTTCCTTGAAGGTCTGATAGAATTCTGCACTAAAACCGTCTGGACTTTTTTTGGTGGGGAGACTTTTAAAGACTGCTTCTATCTCTTTAGGGGTTATGGGACTGTTTAAATGGTTTAACTACTTCTCGTTTAACTTTGGTACCCAGTATCTGTCTAGAAAATTGTCCATTTCATCCAGATTATCCTATTTTGTTGAGTATAGGCCTTTGTAGTAGGATCTGATGATTTTTTAAATTTCTTCAGTTTCTGTTATTATGTCTCCCTTTTCAGTTCTAATTTTATTAATTTGGATACTGTCTCTGTGCCCTTTGATTAGTCTGGCTAAGGGTTTATCTATCTTGTTGATTTTCTTTAAGAACTAGCTCCTGGTTTTGTTGATATTTTGTATAGTTTTTTCTGTTTCTACTTGGTTGATTTCAGCTCTGAGTTTGGTTATTTCCTGCCGTCTACTCCTTTTGGATATATTTGCTTCTTTTTGTTCTAACACTTTCAGGTGTGCTGTCAAGTTGTTAGTGTATGCTCTCTCCAGTTTTTTTTTTTTTCTAAGCACTTAGAGCTATGAGTTTTCCTCTTAGTACTGCTTTCATGGAATCCCACAAGTTTTGGTATGGTGTGTCCTCCTTTTTATTAAATTCTAAAAAATCTTTCTTTCTTTACTTCTTCCTTGACCAAGTCATCATTGAGTAGAGCATTGTTCAGTTTCCATGTGTATGTGGGCTTTCCATTGTTTTTTTCATTATTAAAGATCAGCCTTAGTCCATGGTGGTCTGAAAGGGTACAAGGGATTATTTCAATCTTATTTTTTTATCTGTTTAGGCCTGTTTTTTGACCAGTTATATGGTCTATTTTGGAGAAGGTACCATGAGGTGCTGAGAAAAATGTATATTTTTTGTTTTAGGATGAAATGTTCTATAGATATCAGTTAAATCCATTTGGTTCATAACTTCTGTTAGTTTCATTGTGTCTCGGTTTAGTTTCTGATTCCATGATCTGTCCATTGCTGAGAGTGGGGTGTTAAAGTCCTTCACTATTATTGTGTGAGGTGCAATGTATGCTTTGAGATTTAGTAGAGTTTCTTTTCTGTATGTGGATGCCCTTGCATTTGGGGCATAGATGTTCAAAATTGAGAGTTCTTCTTGGTACATTTTTCCTTTGATGAGTATGTAGTGTCCTTCCTTATCTTTTTTGATTACTTTTGGTTGAAAATCAATTTTATTTGATATTAGAATGGCTACTCCTGCTTGTTTCTTGGGACCATTTGCTTGAAAGATTGTTTTCCATCCTTTTACTCTGAGGTAGTGTCTGTCTTGTCACAGAGGTACATTTCCCGTTTGCAGCAAAATCCTGGGTCTTGTTTATGTATCCAGTCTGATAGTCTACATCTTTTTATTGGAGAACTGAGTCCATTGATATTAAGAGATATTAAGGAAAAATGATGGTTGCTTCCTGTTATTTTTGTTATTAGAGGTGGAATTATGTTTGTGTAACTATTTTCTTTTGGGGTTGTTGCAAGACTACTTTCTTGCTTTTTCTTCATTGCAGTTTCCCTCCTTGTGTTGGAGTTTCCCATCCATTATCCTTTGAAGTGCTGGATTTTTGGGAAGATATTGTGGAAATTTGGTTTTGTCATGGAATATCTTGTTTTCTCCATCAATAGTGATTGAGAGTTTTGCTGGGTATAGCAGTCTGGGCTGGCATTTGTGATTTCTTAGGGTCTGTATGATATCAGTCCAGGATCTTCTGGCTTTTATAGTCTCTGGTGAGAAGTCTGGTGTAATTCTTATAGGTCTGCCTTTATACATTACTTTACCTTTTTCTCTTACTGCTTTTAGTATTTTTTCTTTGTTTTGTACATTTGATGTTTTGATTATTATGTGACGGGAGGTATTTCTTTTCTGGTCTAAAGTATTTGGAGTTCTTTATGCTTCTTGTATATTTAAGGACATCTCTTTCTTTAGGTTAGGGAAGTTTTCTTCTATAATTTTGTTGAAGATATTTACTGGCCCTTTAACTTGGGATTCTTCCTCCTCATCTATACCTATTATCCTTAGGTTTGGTCTTCTCATTGTGTCCTGGATTTCCTGGATGTTTTGTGTTAGGAGCTTTTTGCATTTCGCATTTTCCTCGACCTTTGTGTCAATGTTTTCCATGGTATCTTCTGTGCATGAGATTCTCTCTTCTATCTCTTGTATTCTGTTGGTGATGCTTGTGTCTATGACTTCTGATCTTTTTCCTGGGTTTTCTACCTCCACAGTAGTCTCCCTTTGGGATTTCTTTATTGTTTCTACTTCCATTTTAGATCCTGGATGGTTTTGTGTAATTCCTTCACCTGTTTGGTTGTGTTTTCTTGCATTTCTTTAAGGGCTTCTACCTGTTTACCTGTGTTCTCCTCAAATTCTTTGACAGTATTGTTTATGTGTTTTTTAAAGTCTTCTATCATCATCATGAGAAGTGATTTTAATTCTGAATTTTGCTTTTCCAGTGTGATGTGGTGTTCAGGACTTGCTATGGTGGGAGAACTGGGTTCTGGTGATGCCAAATAACTTTGGTTTCTGTTGTTTACATTCTTACACTTGCCTTTCACCATTTGGTTAGCTCTAGTACTACCTGCACTCACTGGTTCTGACTGGAGCCTGCCTTTCCATTTATCTTGGTTGTGTCAGAACTCCTCCGGGTTTGGATGTCTCTGTCATCCTGAGCTCCAGTTGTTCTGGGTACAGTGGCTCTTCTAGGAAATCTCAGGATATGGTGTCTCCTTGGTGGTAGGCCAGCTAGGTATTTGCTGCTCTGAGTGTAGCCGCTCCTTTAGGATGTCTCACGATATGGTATCTGCTGCTCTGAGTTCAGTGGCTCCTCTAGGCTGCAGCTCTGAAGGCAATGGTCTGTCTAGGATGTCTCCAGATGCATTTTCCACAGGGGAGCAGACCAGCTGGGTGTCTGCAGCTCTGAGGGCAGTGGCCTGTCGAGGACTCCCTGCTACCAGTTGTGCCTCTGGGATGTAGGGCGGTGGTCCAGTGATCCTACCTGCAGCTCTTGAGGGCAGTGGCCTGTCTAGGATGTCACCAGATGCATTTTCCACAGGGGAGCCGACCAGCTGGGTGTCTGATCCAGTCACCAGGCAACTTTGTTTCTTAAAGTTCATGTCTCAGTAACATAAAATTTTTACCAAAGTACCACCTACTTTTCTCAAGCTTTCCATATTAATTTTGAAGTACATACAGAAAAACTGAGTATGTAATATTAGTTAGGATAATCATAGAAATATGATCTGAGTCAATAAAATTATGTGAAAAAGTAGCAGTGAAGACCTTAAAGGTATCATACTGAGTCTATTCTTAACACATTAGTATCTCATGTTCTGGTTCAAATAAGAAAAATTTCCAATAACTGCGTGTATTTACATACTTATTCCTCAACTGTTGGTGCTGTTTGGGAAGGGTATGGAAAATTTAAGAAGTGTACCTTTGCTGAAGGAACTATATATCACTGGGGGTGAGCTTTGCGGTGTGATAGCCTAGTCCCATTTCCTGTTCTCTTTGCTTCCTGTAGATGAATCAGACAAATTCTTGCTCTTACCACCATGCTTTCCCACTCATGATCATCTCCTCACTCTGAAAACATGAGCCAAAGCAAATACTTTTTTAGGTTATTTTCTTTAGGATGTTTTATCATAACCACAGAAAAGTACAGTTGATGAACACGGTTGCCAACAATGAACAGAAAGGGATCATTTTATTCTACTGTGTGGAACTTGTAAGGATACAGAATAACCTAGGATTGGTAGTTCTGGACCTCCATGTACTTAAGGTCTTAAGGTCTTAAGGTCTGAGCTACCTGACTCAGAGGCTTATAGCTTCCAATCCTGAAAACCAAAATATTATGGATCCAGGCCTTAGAAATTAGAGGCTTACAGATCAAGGTGCTTAGTTTAGATGTTTGCTTCTCAGTTTCCTAGGCCCTGGGGAGTGGTGAAGGCCCTGCTGCATAATGATGATACTATTTTAAGCTTTCAAAATTTTCCATATGTATTATTATCATTTATTCTTGTACTTTTCCAGTGACATAGACAGCTATAACACAGCTGCATAGAAAGACAACTTGTATAACTATACCTTGTTGTTTTTAACTTGAATAATTTATGTTTCTAATCATTATTAGATGTTCCTAAACTGGAGTCTTCATCACTTGAGCCCTTAGTTGACATACTTTAGGGAAAAATGATCCCCGGGTAACCTCCTAAGATAGAAAACAACTGAAGTAATTTATGAATTTTAAAACTAGCTTCTCAAGTTTTAGTCTGGTGTGTTATAATGGCTTAATTGAAAAATGAATTTTGGAGGTCTAGAGAGATGGCTCCGTGGGTCAAGTGTTTGATGAGCCATCTTGAAGGCTTAAGTTTGGATGCTTCACACTCATATAAGAAAATCACTAGGCATAGTAGTGCTTGCCATATTCCCAGCAATTGAGGAGTGAGAAAGAGAGACAAAATGACACTCACAAGCCAGCTTATCTCAACAATCAGTAAGCTTTAGATTAAATAAGGGAGCCTATCTCAAAAAATTCATAGAGAGAGGGGTAGAGAGGAAGAATTGTAACATTGACATCTGTTCTCCACTCGCAAATACAAAATCTTTCTCAAGAAAAGAAATAAAGAAAAAAGAAAGAAAGAAGGAAAGAAAGAGAAAGAGAAAAAAAGGAAAAAAAGAAAACCATTATCATGTTATTTTTTATGATCTTTTAATTTCTTCAGGTATCTGGTCAGAACTGTATAAAAATGTTACCATAAAATACAAGCTCAAGCGCTATGTTATTTCTACCCACTGGAGATACAAAATAGGAAAACCCAGAAGAAAATGTTAGAGACCACTAAGTGGAACTATTATAAATGACTGGAACTCCTGTCATCTTGTCCCCTGAAAAGTCTTCCTCTTACATGGGAGGAACAGAGACCATAGTGTTTCTGAATACTATGTGTCACATTTCCTCTAAAAATACTGCAAGTCTTGCCTACTGTCATGCTTCACAACTTCTTGAAATGAAAAATCATTTCTAGTTTAACATGAACATATTAAAGCCCAATGCTGTCAACTATAAGATTCTTGGCATTACATTCAAATTAAAAGAACCAGGAACTTGACCCTGGCCAAAACTCGTATTGTCCTAATCACAACTCCAAAATCAAATAACAAACAAAACAAAATTCAGTAGGTAAAGTCCAAAGTTAGTTTCTGGCAAAGCATTTTCCTTTCTGAAAAAGTGAAATGTCTACTTGAAGGAAATACCCACCCAAAGTGACAGCTGGGATATCAATGACTGTGGAGGTTGATCTGAGTAGACTGTACATTTTATATGAAAAGGTTTCATGATGCTTGCAAGAAATTGATTTGTGTGGTGGTTTGAATATGCTTGGCAGAGAGAGTAGTACTATTAGGAGGTATGGTCTTGTTGGAATAGGTTTGACCTTGTTAGAGGAGTGTGTCATTGTGGGCATGGGCTTTAAGACCCTTGTTCTAGTTGCCTGAGGATGCCAGTCTTCTCCTAGCTGACTTTGGAACAAGACGTGAAACTCTCAGCTCCTCCAGCCCCATGTCTGCTTGGATGTTGCCATTCTCCTGCCTTGATAATAATGGACTGAACCTCTGAACCTGTAAGCCAGCCCCTATTAAATGTTTCCTTGTAAGAGTTGCCATGGTCATGACGTCTCTTCACAGCACCCTAACTAAGACAATTTGTTTAACTAATTTCTCTAAACGTGTTTATCTATCAGTTTAGCTCAAAACAATTGAATAGGCAAGTAAATGTGCCAGATTTCAGAGGTGTCAGATTGGTTTGCACAAAATGGAAGAAAAATCTTGAGACTTTGGGGACTATGGAGGGGGCATATTCTTCTTTTCCTCCCTTCCTCCTTTCATTTTTGCCTCCTATTTTGTCTCTCTTGCCATCCTTCTTTCCTTGGCATTTTGAAAAGGAAATTCACATGTACTGAGTACAACAGAGAAAGACACATTGCTTTACAGTCAGTTTCCCCAGTGGCGACTCTACAGTGCTTATCAGGACAGCACAGCATCTTTAGAACAGTAAGTACTTGTCCCTTGGGAGGGAGGCCTAGTTCCTCTGACCATTGAGTGGGTTCTGTTTGCTCTCACGTCTTCAGAGGCTTCCACACTCAACTCATTGCACACATAGGAATAAATGACCTCTGAGACTAGACTCTTGTAGCTTCCAGTCTTTGGTAAAGGCCATGGGATGAGATAATGGGACTTCTTTTCAAGAATCTATTTTTAAGTTTTCAAATGCTTCAAAAGAAGAACTATCTCTGGGGATTGGGGACATGATACAGACAACACAACGCTTGGTGCCACTCTTATTGCATAGTTGAGCCAAATGGGAATTCAAGAGTAACTTTCTAAAATATTATAAAGAAGTTTATGTCTGACCAGATGAACCAAGATGTCATATTCTCATGGCCTTTGCATTGATTCAAACAAAAGGAGACCTTTTACAAAGAAGTTTAAACTTCAACTTGTTTTCTAGCAAAATATTGACTCATGAATTGGAGTGTGATTTGAATAAATTTATGCTTTGTTTGTATTGCCAAGAAATGGATAAGCAAAATAGAAGTACTGATTTAGAAGTATTTTGTGGTTTATTAAATAAATGCAGTATGTTATAAAAAATAAAGGAAAAAAGTTTCCGGTAGAAATAATGTAATTATCTATTTATATAGTAGATACTTCTTTTCTGTCTGTGCCAGGCTCTGGGAGACTCTGAACCCTGACCCACAAAAGGTAAACAATGTTTTTTAGCATAGTGACTTTTGGCATAGTGAAAGTGATAAATAAGCAAGCAGTCACAGCTGTAAAGATGGAGTAGCATCCTCACAGCCTTTAATAATGCATGTGTCAGGATAGAACAAATTAATTCTAATTTATACTGGAGAGAAAGAAGGAAAAGAGACCAGACAGCATGTGTAAGAGGCCATACTAGACAATGTAGACTTCTACTCATCTGATTAAACTAGATGGTTATTCTGATCTCTGGCAGTTGAAAATGATTCTAATTTTCTGAGCAGGTTTGGAGACTATAAAATAAGAGTGCATAATAAAGCACTATATATATATGAAAATTATAAAATTCTAGCTAGTAAATCCTGATATGGAAGGAGGAATATTATACTAGTACTATGCCCCTATTTCCTTGTGATAGTCTGTCATTTGCAGTATTTTAAAGCTGTGTTTCTGAAGGATACTGACAATCAGTTACGATAATTCTTAAGGATCCTGATAGACACTGTACTGTAGCCACCAGCTGCTGTTTGCCAGAGTGGGGATTGATATGAAGGCTTTGATAATTTTTTATGCTTAAATAACAGTAAGAAATTATACTGTAAATTGTTTGGGGGGCTAAAAAATAGGATAATCTATAGTATTTATCAAATTTTAGGAGCCAGGCAATGTGGAATTTATTCTAATGCCATTATGCCATGTAGTGCTCATGAAAGAGATAACATTACTATCCCTTTATAGAATAAATTATGGTTCAAGGATATGTGTAGATATATGTAGAGCTGAGGCTGAAACTCAGACCGGCAACATCTGAGAAATCATTCCCCACCACGGTTACAAACACATTGCCTTCCAGTTTCAGGCATGTTAACAATACTTCACTTCTAGAATTCTATCTGAATTAAGCCTTCAAACTTCCTTGTCAAACAAGAATCTAATGTTAAACTCTGCTTATGAAGTCGCAAACATAAGAGATATTTCATTTTTTCATCAACATTTCTGTGGATAAAGGTATCCACATCACTCTGAGAAATCTCTGTATCTTCTACTACAATAAATATGAACTCCTACTGTGTGAGGCATTTGATAGGTTTTGTGAAAGAGAAAATATGCATATGGGATTCAGTTCTTCTAGACACTTACAAATCCTAGTGGTCCTTATCCTTTGCTACCAGAAGGAACTACATTTTTAAAGCTGAGTCCATCAGAGAAAGCTTTCAAAAGAGAATTTTGTTTTCAGTAAAGGTGAGGTAAGTTACACACACAATCTGTGAAAAAAAAAAAAACAGATGTTTTAGATTGAGGTTTTTTTTTAAATCATGCCTTGAATACAGGCCTGGTAGTGCAGGCTTGTTATCTCAGTTCTTAGGGAGAATAAAAGAGAAACATTGCCTGGTCACAGAGCAAGTTCATACTATAACCTTATCTTTCAAACAAAACAAACAAACAAAAACTCTTTAGCTGGGCTAAACTTTAATTCTTTGGGAGGCAGAGGCAAGCTGACTTCTTAAGTTTGAGACTAGCCAAGTCTATATATCAAGTTGCAGGCTGGCAAACTATATAAAGAGTCCTTGTCTCAAAAATAAAATATATATTTTTAATTTTTTAGATTCCTTTGCTTCTGCTTTATGAATATAAATGTTTTGTCTGCATGAATATATATGCACCAGGTGCATGGTAATTTAATCCCCTGAAACTAGGGTTATAGATGGTTGTGAGCTATCATACGAGTGCTTGGAATTGAACACAGGTCCTCTGCAAGAGGACTCTTAACTCTTAACTGGTTAGCCATCTCCCCTGACTCAAATAAAAATATTTTTTAAAGTCTTACATTACTAATAAAATAGTAAAGAGTAATTTGCCCCAAGAAAGAGAAAAATTAGAAATCAGAGACATAAGTAGAATGTTAATCTGAGTTTGCATTACGTATGCTTTCCCATCTCAGACATTTGAACTTGAATGTTTTATGGGGAAAGGAAATCAATGCAATCTGCCAAATATGTAAGGAAGTTGAGAGAATCTTTTCCACCTTTTTCCAGGACAACACAGAGCTGTCCTACGGGCCAGAATAAACCTCATATTTACCAGTCCTGTGTGAGTTTGCAGCACAGTTTGCTCAAATTGCTGAGCAGTCACATTCCTGTAAGCTTGTATTTGAGTGAATCTGAACTAGTACTGAGACCATTTGCAGAAACAACTGTGAGTTATTCTAGATGTAAGTATGAACCCATTTTTGAGTTACTAAAGAGACTTTTTCATGAAAGATGCAAATTAAACAGTTTAGAAGAGCAAAGTACATCAGCACTTGCAGATCCAAGCTGCTATATTACAGGAAAACATTAATTATGTTTATATGGTCTTTGGATAATGCTGAAAATATCAATAACTGGTAAAAAAATGAAAAAAATGACAGTAGGTTTGTAAACTTATAGTTTTAGCAATAAAAATTTTAAACAAATTACAAAGTACAATGAATAAGCTCATCTAGGGAAATTATTTTTAAAAAGTTATGGGTAGATCAAAAAAAAAAACAGTCAAGAGATAAAGGTTCAAAGCTGGAGGAGAGAATAGTGAGCTCACTGTGAGAAGGCTTGCAGGTAGCCATTCTCAGAGAAAAAAGAAAAAGACTTGCATTTTCAGTGAGATTTTCAAAATATAATAGCTGAAAAGTTCTTCTAAAGTTGAAGATATCAATCAATAAACACAACATCAGCTACCAACAAACAAATAAATGCTGTAATATCATCACTTATGAAATTTTACACACCAAAGAGAAAACAACTTCAGCTAGAACAAAAATAGAATAACTACTATATTATACTAGGAATATTACACTAAGAGTATTTCCCTATTTCTTTATAATAGTTTGTTAATTGTAATATTTTGCCACTGTGTTCCTTCCAGATATTGACAACTAGTCATCGTAATCACCTTCAGGCTTTTGACCAACACTATCTAGCAGCCAAATGCTGTCTGACAGAATGGAGATGGATTAGAAAGGTTTTGTCTTTTCGTTATACTTAACTAGTAATAAATTCTTCTGATTCTCTGAAGCAAAAATGGATGCCAAAATTCAGCATAATGCGTGAAATTCTTTGAAAAAATTAGTATTCAGAAAAATATACAGTTAAGTGAATTATGGTAATGCAGGCCAAATATTTTCATATACAAAAATAAAAATTGAAGGAGTTCATTATTAAGTAGACCTTCCTTAAAAGAAAATTTGAGAGTTGTACTGAAGCAGAAATAAGTCAATCTAAGTAGAATATCTGGGAGAAAGGGGAATAAATATCAATAATGTGGTGATTTTTTTATAATATCTAAGTAGATGATGAATTACAAAACAATAGTAATATTAATGCCTTATAATCTTTAAACAGATCATTTAAAATACAAAAACGATAATTACAGTTGGTATTCATGAACTTATACCTTTACAAATTGCATAAATAATTGTGCTTTTATTATTATTTTAATAATATTCTTGATATTTCCAGAGTGACTACTAATAGAATAAATACAATAGTAGTGTAGAAAGTGTGGAAATAGTTTTAAAATATTCAATCAGTCTAGTAGAATGTAGTTAGTCAGACAAAAATAGGTAAAATATGACAGATAAGACTACAAATGTATCAGTCATTGTATATAATATGAACACACTGTTTATTCTGATAACAAATCAACAGAAAACGACTTAAAATAGAATTTTTAAATATAAGTATATGCTGCTTCCAAGAGAAACATTTGAATTTAAAACTCAAAGTAAAAGTGGGGAAAATGTGTTTCAAGGAAATTACTTCTTAATCGCAGATATTTTTTATGTTCTTACATGATAGTTCAGGGTACCAAGCTCAAAACCTGCACAGTCTGGAAAAGACTACTGCCACTGAGCCACATTTCCAGTTTGAGCCATTATTTTCTAATAGCAGGTATATCAATGAGAATAAATAACCTTTCAATGTTTGTAAATGCCTAATAACATTCTTGATATTTATAAAGACAACACAGTGTATATACCTATACACACAGCCTTAAAATATATAGAAATAGATACCTGTATAATCACTGTGGGAGACTGAGAAGCCTGATAAGTCACTAATGAAACAAAGGCATTATTGTTCAGGCTTGAAAACTTTAAATAAATAATAAATTTCACCTAAGAGCTAATCCACTTACAAACAGAGCACAACCATTCTTTTCTGACCTACAGAGAACATACTGAACCACAGTACAAATCTTGATAAATTTCAAAAATAATATAAAACTTTTTCTGAATACTTTTGATTTAGCTATAAAATAATAATTTCGGGGGAGGGGGTGTCATGCATGACTTTCAGCTACTAAATGAGCAAATGCCTGCAAAAAAAATTATCTTGACTCTACAACCAAAAATCCTGACTGAGATTCTCCCCCTACCCCCACCTCTCTGCCTACCTTCATCATATCTATGGATCTTAAACCATGCAAGTTAGCTTTCCTTCCCCCACCCATTTTTTCTGCTCATTGATTCCTCTGGGACAAGCCAAACTTCTCTGAGCATCCTGCTATTCCAGAGGAACCTCTATTACCCTGCCAACTCTCCACACACTTTCATCAGACTTGCAAATCCTGAACCATACAAACCCATAGATCTGGAACTATACAGTCCAAGAATAACCATCAGAGAGGCCTGCCACACCAGGACCATTGAGGTTAACCCTCCTACCAATACCTACTACAACAGGAGCATCCAGTGACCAAAGCTATTCAGATGATTAAAGTCCCTCAAAAAAAAATCAACAAGAGCCAGAGAAATATGACACCTTCAGAGAACAGCTACCCTACTACTCCAAGCACTGGATAGCCAAGCACAACCAAAGCATAAGAAAATTACCTTAAATCTAATCTTATAAAAATGATAGAGGCCTGTGAAGAGGAAATGAATGTGTCCCTCAGAGAAATACAGGAATACAAAATCAAACAGGTAGAGGCTTTCAAAGAGGAAACAAATTCCTGAAATCAATATAGGAAAGTACAATTAAACAGGTGAAGGAAATAAAGAAAAATGTTCAAGAACTGAAAATGGAAACAGAAGCAATAAAGAAAACACAAACAGAGGGAATCCTGGAGCTGGAAAACCTAGGGAGGAAAGCAGGAACAACAGATGCAAGCACCACCAACACAATACAGGAAATGGAAGAGAGAATCTCAGGCATAGAAGATACAATAGAAGAAATTGATATATAAATAAAAAAAATGTTAAAGCTAAAATACTCCTTACACAAAACATTCAGAAAATCTGAAATACCATGAAAAGACCAAATCTAAGAATAATAGGAATAGAAGAAGATGAAGAGTCCCACTCAAAGGATCAGAAAATGTTTTCAACAAAATCATAAAAGAAAATTTCCAAACCTAAAAAAAGTGATGCCTATAAACATACAAGGAGCTTATAGAACAACAATTACACTAGACTAGAAAAGAAAATCCTCCTGGCATATGATAAAACAAAAAATCTATAAAACATAGAAAGAATATTAAAAATGGCAAGGGGAAAAGGCCAGGGAACATATAAAGGCAGACATATCAGAATTATAATCAACTTCTCAATAGAGACCCTAAAAGCTAATGGACCTAGAAACTTAAAACAAAACAAAACAAAACAAAACAGCAAACAAACAAACAAAAAAACAATACTCAGCAAAACTCCAAATCACCATAGATGGAGAAAACAAGATTTTTCTAGACAAATCTAAATTCAAAAAATATCTATCTACAAATCCAGCCCTACAGAAAATACTAGAAAGAAAATTTTAACCTAAGGAGGATAACTATATCCAAGAAAACAGGAAATAAGTAAAACAAGGGCATCCACATTTGTAAAAGAAATGTTGCTAAAACTTAAATCACATATTGAACCTGATACATTAAGAGTGGGGGTCTTCAAGATCCACTACCAATTGACAGGTCATCCAGATAAAAGCTAAATAGAGACATAACAAAACTAACAAATGTTATGAATCAAATGAGTCTAAAAAGACATCTACACAATATTTCACCCAAACACAAAAGAATAGACCTTTTTCTCAGCACCTCATGCATCCTTTTCAAAAATTGACCATATACTCAGTCGCAAAGCAAGCCTCAATAAATACAAAAAAATAAAAATAATGTTTTGTATCTTAACAGACCACTATGGGTTAAAGCTGAACTTCAATAACAGAAACACTGGAAAGCCTAACATACTCATGTCAATTGAACAACTCTCTTCTCTGGGTCAGGAAAGACAGAAAGAAGGAAATTATAGACTTTCTTAAATTCAATGAAAATGACGGCACAACATACCCAAGTTTATGGGACACCGTGAAAGCAGCACTAAGACGAAAGTTCATAGCACTAAGTGCCTCTACAAATTTAAAAGTTCTCATACCAGCAATTTAAAAGTATCTTGAAAGCTATAGGAAAAAAAAAGCAAAAAACAAAAAAACAAGTACACCAAAGAGGATTAGAATGCAGCAAATAATCAAAATCAGGGCTGAAAATCAGTTAGTTACAAAGAATCAAGGAAACCAGGAGCTGGTAATTTGAGAAAATCAATAAGCAGAACAAACTCTTAGTCAAACCTGCCAAAAGGCAGAGAGACAGTATGCAAATAAATAAAAATCAGAAATGAAAAGTGAGACATACCAATACACATTGAGGAAATTCAAATAATCATTAGGTCAAAAGCCTGTACTTTGCAAAATTGGAAAATCTTAATGAAATGGATTTTTTTTAAAGATGGATAACACTTGCCAAAGTTAAATGAAGATCAGGTAAACTATTTAAACAGCCCTATAACCCCTAAGGAAGTAGAAGCAGTCACTAAAAGTCTCCCAACCAAAGGGGGGAAAAAAAAGACAAAAAAAAAAAAAATCCCCAAGGCCAGAAAGTTTTAGCACAGAATTCTACCAGACTTTCAAAGAGCTAATGCCAATACTCTTCAAACTATTCCACAAAATAGAAACAGAAGGAAAACTGCCAATCTCATTCTATGAGGCCACAGTTACCCTGATACCTAAACCACACAAAGACTCAACCAAAAAAAGAGAATATGAACACTGATGCAAAAAATCTCAATAAAAACTTGAAAATAAAATCCAGAAATACATCAAAACATCATCCATCATAACCAAGTAGGCTTCATCTAAGGGATGCAGGGATGGTTAAATATGAAAATCCACCAACATAATCCACTGTATAATCAAACTGAAAGAAAACAATCACATGAACATCTCATTAGATGCTAAAAAAGCCTTTGACAAAATCCACCACTTCTCCATGTTAAAAGTATTAGAGAGATCAACAATCTAGGCACTTACCTAAACATAATCAAAGCAAGCCAATAGCCAACATTCATGCTCGTAGCCTAGAAGAGACTTGATGTGCCAGGGTAGGAGTATCCAGGGGTGCCCCCACCTTCTTAAAATAGAGAGGAGGAAGGAATGGGGTAAGGATTGTGGGAGGAGCTGACTGAGAAAGGGTAGTATGTGGGATGTAAAGGGAATAATTTAAAATTTTAAATTTAATTAATTAAAAAATCCTGAGTGGATTATTGATGCTATGTTGTCCTTGCAGACAGGAGCCTAGTATGGCTGTCAGCTAGAGGCTCTACCAGCAGCTGACTGAAGCAGATGCAGAAACTTACATACCATCATTGGACTGAGGTCAGGGACCCCTATGGAAGAGTTAAGGGAATCACTGAAGGACCTGAAGGTGATGGCAACCAAATAGGAAGACCAACAGACTCAACTAACCTGGACTCCTGGGAATTTCCATAGACTAAACCACCAACCGAAGAGCATAAACAGGCTGGTCCAAGGCCCCTAGCACATATGTAGCAAAGGACTGACTTCCTTGTCTGGCCCCAGTGGGAGAGGATGAACCTAGTCCTGTAGAGACTTAATGCCCCAGAGAAGGGGGATTCTGGGTAGAAGCAACCTCTCAGAGGCAAAGGGGAAGGGGATGGGGTCTGGAACTCTAGGAGGAGGGACTGGGAGGGGCAACATTTGGGATGTATATATATAAAATAATTAACTTAAAAATTCTGGGTGGTTCAAAAAACAAAAATTGCCAAGTGATCAATCAAAAGGAGAAGAGGAGGAAAAGGAGGAAGAAAAAGAAGAAAGAGAGATAGAGAAGAAGAGACCCTTAAGCCCTTAAGGAAAATATTAGAGCTGAATGGCTTCCCTGAGACACACTTACAAATATTTTGAAAATGGATAAGATTAGCATTTAATACTTTCAAGGAAGTGGGGAAACTAGAGGATATTTCTCAGCTCTAAGTTTGTCCTTCAAAATATCCTTCTCGTGAGGCAATCCTTTCTTTTTCATTAAAGATGTTGTAGTGAGAGCACAGGCTCTGCTCAGCACGTGCCAAGCATAATCTAGACTATTGCCATCTGTTCACCATGCTGCCTCGAATGCATTCATCCTGAGCCATTGTATGTCTATTCTTTGACCAGCATCTCATTTCTTCCAGTCCCTGTTTCTAGAGGCCACCAATCTAATCTCTACTTACGAGAGTAACAAATATTCTAACATGAGAAGCCTGGAAACTGATTTAATTGATATGCAAATTTCTCCTAATTATAGTGTGTAGCATTTAATATGCACTTCTCTAGTAACAAAAAGAAAGAAGGAGGAGGAGGAGGAGGAGCAGGAGGAGGAGGAGGAGGAGGAGGAGGAGGAGGAGGAGGAGGAGGAGGAGGAGGAGGAGGGGAGGAGAACTAGAACCAGAAGAACAAGAACAAGAAGAAGAAAAAGAAAGAGCTGAGTTTCTGAATATGTAAGACAAACTAAAAGTTATATTACTTGGAGCTAGAGAGATGGCTCAGCAATTAAGGGCATTAATAGCTCTTCCTGAGGATCCAGGTTCAGTTCCCTGCAGCTCACATCTGTCTGTAGTTCTAGTTCCAGAGGATCTGGTACCCTCTCACAGACATATATGAAAGTAAAACATCAAAGCACAGAAAATACTGATGAATCTTTAGAAAAATCTTTATGTTAATTTTTCAAAGTAATTAATTGCTTCATAAAAAAATAATTTGGAGAAGTGTTTTCAAATGACAATTCGCTGAACTCTACACGGCTAAGGTTGGTGGCATATCCTTCCTATGAGTCTTCAAAGACTTATGATTTTTATGGTGTGCAGTCACTGCTATATTCTAAGATAAGTTTTTAATATGTGTCTTAGTTAGGATTTCCATTGCTGAAACCAGGGAGACATTATGACCAAGGCAACTCTTTACAAAGAATATCATTTAATTGGGGCTGCCTTATAGGTTCAGAGACTCAGTCCATTATCATCAAAGCAGAAACATGGCACAGGAGGAACTGAAAGTTCTATACGTTGTTCCAAAGGCAAACAGGAGCCTAGCCCCATAGTGATACACTTCCTCTACCAAGGCCACACCTTCTAATAGTGCTACTCCCTGGGCCAAGCAAATTCAAACCACCTCAATATGTTTAAATATTAAGAGATATATGGTTTTTTTGAAAAGGTAAAGTTTTAAAGTATTTGAGAGTTGAGACAATGTGTCACTGAATATAGCACTTGTTGATCAAGCATGAAGACCTGAGTTTAGAGTCACTCCAAGACAACAGGCAGAAACAATCACCTCAGTTTGCAACTGTTAAAGCTTCAGAGTAAGTAAGATTCTCAGTTCAGTGAAAGATCATTGAAAGATCATGTATCTTCACCATTAAATTAAATCATTCTGCATTCGACTTGCAATTTGGTTATTAATTCTATGAAACCAAAGTTTGCCATTATGAGGGTCTTATTTCCAGAACCCTCCCTTCTTTACCCTGAAGCACTTTCTTCATATAGTTCACCTCAGTCCACTTGTTACCATACTTAGGGGAGTAAAGAAACTCTCCCAAGGTCTCCCAGCCACTGTCAGTTCTGCTCCTTGGGGGTGGGGAACCTTGGGTATTTTTACTTATGTATTTTATTGTCAGAGCGTCTTGTTTTTCCTGACTCACAAGAAAGACAAGAAAACTCCCACTATTGTAGCATACAATTTAGCTCACCACCCATCACATCTAGTTATTTCATTTTTATATAAAATTCAGGTTTTTTTCATTCATCTACCCTCCCTTTTTACAGTTTAGCATTTTTTTGTATTTCTAAAAGCTAGTTATCTGTACTTCAATAGCTACTTTATGACAGTTTCATATATACTTTGAAAATAAATTGATCTTGCATATTTATTTATTTGTTTGCTTGCTTTGTTTTGTCCCAGAATGTTACTATTAAAGTGTTTAGAATGCCACAGTATTTCCAACCATTTCCTCTTCCTCGTGGGCACAAAAGTAACCATTTTCTAGGTTCTTTGATGGTGCTTGTGGATAAGTGTCCAAATTTTATGAAATGTAAAGTGAGTTAAAATGATGTGTGTTTGTACAGGACCTAATCATAAATCTCTTCTTGTTATTTTGGGTGTGTCTACATCCATCCAGGTTATTTTTAAGAACAAATTAAAATTAGAAATGAAGGTAGAGCTATAAAATTAAAGATGCTGAAGCTTTATTGAGAAGAGATACACTTGCCAGGGACATTTACCTGAGTGAGCAATAAACATATTTTGAGTGATGCTAACATCACACAAGCTATTTACCTGATGAGTATAAATATTCTTCAGAAGTGAGTAATAATGAATTTCTATTTGGGATGCACTTCATTCACTTTTAATTGAGTCCTTTGTTACTGACTTTGGGTCTTACTATTAGAGATGGTGATGCATTCTTTGAGAAGAGTGTATAGCGAGAAATTCATGAGGAAATAGTTTCCTCATGAGAAATGAAATTAAATTGATGTGTATGAAATCCAATCTTTATAGTGAAGGCAATTGACAAAGGTCATGCATTGCCATCAAGAATGTTTCCATTATCCAAAATACTATCAATACAACAATAATAATTAAGGATAAGATTCAATTGTGTTCACATGTGCTTTCTGCATGGCACTCTCTGTTGCCCACATGCTGGGGAAAGATAAATCCCTAAGGCTTGGGTTTAATAGTTAGCAGTTCCAACTTGGCCACTACTTGAGTTCCAAATCTTCATTCTCCTCCTTGCACTAGCTTTGGTTTGACCCTGCTGTCTAGTCACTAGCTCCACACTGGGCATGTTCACTTTCTAGGCATTGTTGGCTCTTAGAGATAGATGTTCATTCATTGGAGGGTCTGTTCTATACATGACAAGCTGTTTAGCAGTGTCCCTGACCTCTACCCACTAGGTGACAGTAGTACTCTTTCTCGGGACTCTTTTTATGGCGACAAATTGATTTTAGCCATTGTCGTAGTCCCTTGATGATGATGACACTCCCAGCTGAGGCAAAGTTGTTCTACAAACTTTTATCTCTACATTTCTGGGAACTCACTGTTTCTTTTATGTGACTATTTTAAATATATATTTCCATTGCTTGTCCCCTGTTTTTTTTCATTGGGCTAAAATCTTTATTTCAGTTCATTACATTTTATTGCTAGCATCCTGACAGGATGCACAAATGACAGTTATTGAAAATACATGGATATTGATTTAAACTATTCTGCTTGATTTATTAGTTTAACCAAGACTCCAATTTCCCATGATTGATCTTGATTGTCAACTGAATTAGATTTTGTGATCTTAGGAGACAGTCAAGCTGCTAGCTAACGCATAGTTCTACTGATGAGTTAGAAATCTCTTTCCCTAAAAACTCTAAAGGGATTGTTTTACTATATTTAGCTTCCAGCATCCATATTGCTAAACTTAGTACAGTTTTGAATATGAACTCACTGCTTTTCCTCTTCCTGAGAAGCTTCTACATCTTCTGTTTGTGACTAGTGCTAAGGAATTCACAAGGACTCACTTCTGTGTGGGTCCCCTGTACCATTGTTCTGATCACTTGGAAATCTTTCTGTGTCAGAAAGTAAAGTTCATATTCTTCAGCTTGGAGATTTTTTTCAGTATTTTGTAATTTTTCTCATTGATCTTCGCCAATCCTTTCTTCTGCAGTTCTAAATCTTCATTGTTGCAGTTCCCAGAATAACTCCATTAGTTATTCCTGAGTTTTAAATATTTCCTCAACTTTACCAATCAACTTTCCTGCCTCACTTTTTACTACCATAATTTTACTTCCAAATTCTTTGTCCTTTCCTGATATTACATCACTGTTTCAGTTTTATGAGTACAGTTAGTCTCATATCTCCACAGATCTAAAAATGCTTTTTAAACATAGGAAGTCATTGTTATTGCTTTTCTGGATCTATTTCCTCTGTTTTGTTTACTATGGCATTTATTCTTAATGCTAGAAGCTTCCTTATATGCCTGACTCTAGAAGGCTTTTCATGCAGGCTTAAGAAAAAGCAAATAAAAATTTGGTATTTTCAGATATACAAGACTATGTGAGTCTTGCTGATTATCTGGATATTGTACAGTGCTCAAATGGACTTTGTGGGAATTAGTCAAAGTCTGCTGCTTTCTAATTTCTCTGGTAACTCTAGTACTTCTAGTTACTTCTAATTAAGTGAATAACTAGTCTGTAAAACTAGTTACTCACCATTCCTCCTAGATTGGGTTCATCAATCTATTTATAACATTTTAAAGTCAATTGAACAGAAATAGATGGGTTTCAATGATTAGCTAATTAATGACTCAGTTTCTCATTTGATGCCCTTAATTTTAGCAATATGTAGGGTCTTGAGGTCTAACAGAAAGGTGCAGAACACTGAATTCTTTATTTATAAATTTATTTATTTATTTATTTATTTATTTATTTATTTATTTATTTATTTATTGTATAGATATGTTGATTGGTTCCTGAGGAATACAGAAGAGGGAATTGAATCCCATGGAACTGGAGTTAACAGATGTTTGTAAGATGAATGCTAAGAATTGAACCTGTACTCTGTCAAAGAATGCTTTAAACCATCTCCAAAGCCCCTAGGACACTAGATCTTAATGCAGGTTTAGGTCAAGTGACCTTACAGAATCAGGTGACTTATTCCATAGAGATGAGTTCTTTGTTGACCTGGGGATAACTTCTGCACCTTCTAAATAGAACAGATTTTATTTTTTCAGAATCTTAGATACTTCAATAATTATCTCTACTAATGCTGCTTCTCCTTTTTTCTCTCTGACTTTTATATCTAAAGTATTAAATGACATCAAAATTCTTACTCTTCTAGGTCATTTTACCAACCTCTCTTTCACATTTCTTGCCTTTAAAAGAAATCTTATTTCACAAATTGTTGGGTTGAAAACAAGAAATTGTGTGATGAGAGTAAATTTAGCAAAGTTTGGGAAGCTGAGGTGCAGGTGGGTGACTGGTGCATTGGTATGTCACAGTTGCTTTCAGCAATTGCACAAAATTGGTGACAACACATGTTCATATTCTAACAGCTTGGGATGTCAGAATTCCAAAATGCTTGCAGCAGGTTGAATCAAGGTACTGGAAGGTGAAGTGCAAGTTTCTGGTTGTGTCATGTGATGCAGACTCATGTGGTATTTTGCTGAGGCAGTCTCATGAGATGTTTTGCTAAGGCAAGACCCATAGAAGGAGACCTGATGTTTGGAAAGAGTGTGAGTAGGACTGAATGGACAGTGACAGGGTGCTTGCATAGCTAGATTTGCAGTGCTGCATTGCTTTTGCATCTTTGCTGATCTTTACTTCATTGAGAACTTAAGATTAGTAAATTGGGTAAATGTAAACCTAAATTAAAATTAAAATACATAATATCAATAAATTGATTCAATAAGTTAAAAGCCTGAACGTGTCTGGATTTACTAACACCAGGGAGACACAAGAGAATTCATGTAAGACAGTAGTGGACTTTCAACTATGAATACCATGGGAAGAAGCTGAGAAGTATCATAAATGCTAATACTATGTGTGTGTGTGTGTGTTGGCCTAGAATTTCTATTTTTAAAGTATAAGCTATATAAATGAAGGAATTTGTATTTAAACATTTGTAGAAAATTGTTTATTGAAGATAATAAAGGGGAAAGGGAAGAAAAGGAATAAAGGTAGAATGTATGGGTGTGGCTAGTATTTATTTTATGCTATGGTCTCATCTCTATAAGATTATATGCATATGAGTGTGTATGGAGATTCTTAAAGAAAATATCACAAAATATTGACAATGCTTTGCTCAGAGGATTATATCATATACTGACATTATACTTTATCTTTTAAAAACACATTGCAAGTTTGTCAATAATCATGTATTGTGAATTTATATAACAAAAATAAGAAAGCTATTTCTTGTGCAAAAGTAAAGAAAAATGCTCCTTGAATATTTTATTGAGATTGATATTTATTTTATCCAGGGTAATAGATATGAGACATACCACATAGCTTTATTAAAAAACACTTATGTCAGTAATATTTGATCTGATTTTATAAAATGAGAATTCAACCTTCAACATGATCCATGAATACATAACTGTCAATCATCTTTCAAGGCCACTAAGAACACAGGAAAAATTTTCAAAACATTTGAGCATGTCCAGAGGCAGCTTTCCTTACTTATGTGGCAAAGAGAAAGCCACTTCAGAATAAAGGTTATGTTCATATTCCTTGGCACTTAAAGAGCCATTGATGCAATCATTCATCAATTCAAATTTAAACTCCATTACAATGTAAGTGCTGTAAGGAGAAAGGCTTCATTTGTTTTATTCTCCATCTCACGCCCAGTATTAACCTAGTGGCTGCTAGAAAATAAAATATCCATGATTTATTCAAGACATATTTTTTTTACTTTCATTATTTTGTTAATGTTGACCATCAAATCTTCCCAAAAGTATTTTTAGTAACTGTTCAAAGGGATGACAAACAGATATTAAAGTTCGTGTTAAGAAGAATTTATAATGTCAACTGCTCTTATTCTGGCATTTGATTGGTAAACTAAGTGGTTTCTCAGAGCCACTGTAGGCTTTGATTTTTCAAAATCTACTTTTAATAAGGTTTTGTAAATGTTTTAACCTCCCTTCTAGCCCACCACTCATCAAAGGTAGTGAGAAAAAAAAAGGTTAATCGAACAAAAGATGATGTGGACCTGTTTAGAAATAGTTCTTTGGAACATATCCAATCTGCATTATCAGGATGTCAGCAGTTCAGCTCACACAAATCTGCAATGGCAGGCCAATCCAGAAGAAACCAGGAGGCTCTGCCAGCTGGACTTAGTCCACGGAAGAGGCAAGAAGCCACTGCAATATCACCAGAAGTTCTTTTGTGCATTTCTCTCTATGTAGTCATGACAAACAATGGCTAGAAAAGAATGGTAAAGCATACCAACACCACATAGCTTTATCCACTGTCTGTTGGGTTGTATTTATATTCTTTCCAAACATCATGTGTTCTCTCCAGTATCTGCTCTAGCAAAGCATCATATGCCCTTTTTCTAGGCTGCCTCCCCCACCCCAAAAAAGTCTGTTCTCAGCAAAACATCCTCACATGTGTCTGCTTCAGCAAAAACATTAAAAAAAAAAAAACAAACCATCACATGACAAAACTGATTCACTAAAGAAATCCAAATTTTTCAATTCAAGCCAATCTTATGTCAGTTTTTCCAGAGATACTAAGCTGCAGATCAAGGCTGTGAGTCCAAAGGGAGAGGGCTAGTGCAAGGGAAGAGTCAAGCTTTTCTTATCCAAGTACTACATCACCAAGTACTACCAAGAATACGGAGATGTCAAAAACTTCACCTTTTGACACAACTTGATACATGTATGTAAATCCAAGTGCATGCACGCACACACACACACACACACACACACACAATGCACACACACACATGCACACCCACACATATGCCCACACTGCATATGCACACATGCACACTTAGAATACAGACTTCTCAGTAATGTTTCATATGCCCGTTTTACTCCAGTAGTTACAAAAATAATCATCTTGATACAAATAATTTTAAATGATTACTTTTTCTTGGATTCCTACTATTTTCCAAGTATTTTTCAAGTATATCAAGTATTGTTTACTATATTTTATTTATCCCTAGCTAGCTTTATCTACTTTGAAATAATTAATGATGCCATAATGTGTATATACACATATATGGTTAATATATTTATCTTCCTGCAATCTATCTATCAAGCTATCTATATATTTATTTATCCATCCATCCACCTGTTTTCCTACCTATCTGTCTCTAACATTCATCTATCTTTTTCTTATTCCAGGCATAACATTTGAATAAGGTGATACATACAAATGCTAGTTAATATAACTTAAAATACTTTCTTAAGTAATTCAGAAATTTTCTATTAGCAACCAAACCAGCATGCACATGTATGTATATTTCCTCAAGGCCTCATCTCTGAGTACCTAGCATTATTTACCTCTTGAAAAGTTGATAATTTTCAGTTGTTTCTTTTCACTTAAATGTATAATTCTTTAACTACTACTAATATTAGTTTGTTTTTTATATTTATGAGCTAAGAGACTTCCTAGGTTAAGTGAAAAATGCGATTAAAATAGAAAGGTATACAACATATGTTTACGACATATATAATCATTTATTATATTATTCTCTGCATTTTATTCCTTAAAGTTAATAAAGGAAAAGTGAAAACTACATCCCAAAGATGTGCTACTTATTTAATTTTCTGAGAAAAGGGAGATTTGTTTAAAGAAGATTGAATAGACAATTAGATTAGCTATATTTAGCATTTAATTCCATAGCTTTTGAGGTTCAAGGCCATTAAATATAAATGCAACCTGAGTTCATTTTCTTTTTTTGCTTAGTTATCACTTTATGATGGGCTATTTTTAAAAGATTTATTATTTGAGTAGGTTACAAAATGGATTGATACTTTATAAAACCTTAAAATCCAGCCACTGGGGCACTAAGTAAGTCTCATCTATATATAACTCTGTTTCTAAAAGTAGAACTATGTTATAGTCAAAGGAAGAATGTAAATACATTATCCAGTGTATGTGTATTTTGGTGTAAGTGGTGTGTGTGTGTGTGTGTGTGTATTTCTCCAAAAGTTCATTTTATCACTGACTATCAATGCACTATATCTTTGCTGTTCAAGATTATTGATAGAGGAAGATTTAGGAATTTAAACTGTTCTTCCTCCCTCCTCCCCTCTAATAGAATACTCAAAATAGACTCTAGCAGTGAAAGGAATGATGGAAAGAGGAAATCAAGCAAGTTGTTTCACAGTTTGCATGGCTTAAAGACCAGATGGCTTAAGTTGGCTTTTATTTTCAGAACTATCCACTGCAATGTTTTTCAGTAAGTCCTAAGCCAAATATAACCCTGCTAAATCAAGTTTAAAAGCATCTAGGTGAAAGCCCACTGTTTTGTCTAGCCAACTCTAGGTTCCTTATCCTTGAGGCACAGCCATGTATCTACCTTCTAAATGTTGATGGAAAACTACCCAGCCTATTTCCATGTAGACTTCCTTACAGTGTTTTCCCTCCCTCAGATAGAAGATTAGAAAGGACTAGATGGAGTGTATGCTTATAAGATGTCCAGCCAAGATTCCATTTTTTCGTTATCTTCATCAAACATTTAGGTCAATATCAAGTTTGACTGTACTAACTAGCTGTTATTTAATTTTGTGATATTCTATAACAATCTTGTTCATCAACGAGCACGATAAAAATAAAAACTACCCCATCATATCAAGCACAGACTTATGATATCTTTTTGTTTGATTTTAAGAAATACTTGTTCAACTCTGTTATTAACCATCATTGGCATGCAATA
The DNA here is from genome assembly GCA_030674055.1 of Rhabdomys pumilio. Classification (NCBI taxonomy): domain Eukaryota; kingdom Metazoa; phylum Chordata; class Mammalia; order Rodentia; family Muridae; genus Rhabdomys; species Rhabdomys pumilio. Next base: position 41,007,561 of record JANHMN010000022.1, read on the forward strand.
ACAACCTAGGCTTAGTCATATAAATTGAGTAAAAGTAGATTATTCATAAAACTTTTACCTTCTTGTCAATCTCTTTTTGCCGTGTGCACAGAGTCCATCTGTCCCTTTCCTAGTTTGGAAAGTTCTTTTCCCCTCACTTTCTGCATCCCTCTTTAGCCTTATACTTAGCATGTTTAAATTGTAGCAAAGAATGGAGAGCTAAGTGGACAACAGCTTCCAAAGTTTATATTCTCAGCATTTCCTGACTCACAGGAAGCAAGCTGGGCTGTGATTCTGGCTAGAAGAAACAAATCACATGGTCAATGGATCAATGAATAATGCAGTCCAAGTCTGGAGAAAGATTCTGAGCCTCTATTAATACCCAAACTTTGTACCCCAGTAGGAACAGAATCCACAAGGGTTGGATTACTAGTTCACACCCAAGAGGTGACTGGTAAATGCAAGTGTGTTTTCAGTTGTCTTGGAATTAACTTTTATGAGGCTGAGTCATTTTTCTGAAGAACTTCATAACAAACTAGTTTATGTTGGAAAGTCCTGGAGAACCTAACCCTGGCAACTGTGCAGCATTCTTTCTCTCCTTGTAGCTCCTTTAAGAAATGTGGTTTGGATTTTTCCTGCTGGATTTATCTGCTGCAGTCTACATGTAGTTGTTTGTTTGTTTATTTTTTTCTTTGTGAGCACTTGAACTCTGGTCCATGTGTATGCTAATTTGTGCTGTAGCTCTGAGTTATACCCTCCAGTCCTGTCTGATAGTCAATTCCCAATCATCTACTCATTCTAGGAGCATCAAAAAACTGCACTCCATCCTAGACTCCTCATTTGAGGTCCTGCGCCTATAGTCAAATCCTCTCTGGACTAAAACAATAATAACATTTAAAATTTCAAGCAGTTGGGGAGATTGCTCCGTGGTTAAGCAATTGGTGTACAAGTGTGAAGATCAAAGTTGAGATCCTCAGAAACCCACATGGATGTCATGAGCATGGCAGCTGGCCTGTAATTCCAGACTCAGAAGGCAGAGATAGAGGATATCTAGAACATGATTAGCCGGCAAGACTCATCATACCTGACAGTTCTGGGTTTGATTGAGACACCCTGCCACAACGAGTAAAGTAAAAAAATAATCAAGTAGAGTGATTCTTGACATCTGCCTCAGGCCTCATATTCACTTGTATCCTCACTCATGGTCAATCACACAAATACACACTACACAAGTGTACAAAGGGGAAAAAGTCAGACTTCAAGCTCTCCTGACTCAGTCTGAAATGTAGTAAAAGAAATCAAAATACATGTTTTAATATGCCCTGTGATCTGTTACGTTTAAGAATGAAAACAACGCAAAACCAGAAACCATTAAACCAATTAGATTGTATCATTATATTTTCAAGGAAGAGAAGTTCTTGCTGCTCAGATGTTGCTGTACCATCAGCTATGAGATGTAGCTTCTTCCTGTTTCACTGAAGTGGTGACAATGCATTCATGTCTTTTTGAAGGGAAATTGAAGTGGAAACTTCTGGTTTGTTTGAAAAGTCAGTTATGTCAAATGATGTTTTGCTGGGGCACACAAGAGAATGGATGCCTTGCTAAAGCAGTCACATGAAAGAACATTTACCTGAAGCAGACACAGGTGAAAGAATGTTTTGATATAGTGGATATGTGAAAGGATGTGTGATGAAGGAGTATAAATATGACCCCACAGACAGTGTGAAAGGAGCATTGGTTTGATTTGCTTCACCTGCTTCTCTATTCTTCACTAACAACAGGCACATATTGGCTTGCCTTACATAGCGTTGGTGAGCTCTACTTGTGGTAACACTGCCATTGAGAACACCTGGGACCTTGTTTTAGGAAGTATGTCACTGTGGGGCTGTCTATGAAAGCCTCCTCCTAGCCACTTGAGAGACAGTCTTCTCCTGTCTGCCTTTGAACCAAGATGTAGAGCTTTTGACTCCTCCACGTGGAAGCACTGATACTACCGTGCTCCCACCTTGATTATAATGGAATGAACCCCTGAACCTATAAGCCAGCCCCAATTAAATGTGTCTAAGAGTTACCTTGGTCATGATGTCTCTTCAAGCAATGGAAACCCTAAGACAACAGCTTATTAAAATTACACCCTGAGACATGTCGTCAAGAGAGAGCTATTTACTGTGAAAACGACACTACAAAACTATAAACAAAACCACCCAAATCTCATTATAGTATCACAAGAAATAATAAAAGTAAAGTAGTGTACCATAGGAACACAATAACTCCCTAGCAACAGATCAAAGGAAAGAATGGTGAGAAGATGTCTGCTAAAGATTTGAAAAGAATGTCAATAAAGACTCTGGGTGAAATTGAAGAGATAAGGATAATCCAACAAAATAGAAAAAGTTCATGATGAGCAGAGTAATGCCTGAAAGAAGAACCAAACATAAATGGTAAAAATAAAGAACTCATCAAGTCAAATGAGGAAAAAAAACAACAAACACAACAAAAGAAAATAGAGCAAAATACAACAAAAAGCCTCAGCAAAGTACAAGGTTGAGCCAGCTCTCGAAACTCCAAAAGTAAGCCAGTTCATAGTTAAGATTAACTCAGTCAGACAGACAGACACAGAGAGACAGAGAAAGACAGACAGAGAGAGAAAGAGAGACAAGACAGAGAGCGGGGGAGGGGAGGAAGAGAGAGAATACACATCTGTATGCATAAGCATGTGCAGTATATATAATGGGCTTTAAAAAATGCACCACATAAGCTAGGTAGATTTTGAGATGCATAAATGATGTGAGTACTTGAGTTGTATTAATTTTGCCCTCTCTGGAAATGCCTGGAAAATAATAGGCATTCAATAAGTCATTGTATAATAAATAAATGAAGAATGGAAAATAAAAAGAATAACTCATATTTCTCAATATAGGCCTTTTAGGCTAGGAGGAAATGGAGTGACATGTTTCAGGTTTGGAAAGCAAGTAACTGACAACTAAGAACACAATACCTCACAATTCTGTCTTTCAGAAATGAAGGGGAAATAAAGACCTTCCAAGATAAGACAATTGCCTCCATAAAAATATGTGAAGGTTTAAATCTCTCTAGAAAAGCCAACATATAAAATGGAAATATAAAAGAATAAAACCTCCCAGCTTTTAGGGGGCTGGAGAGATAGCTCAGCCGTTAAGAGCTCTGCTCTTCCAGAGGACTTCAGTTGGAGGGCGACCCTGTAGGAGGACCAGCAGTCTCAATTAACCTGGTACCCGAGATCTCTGAGACACTGGACCACAACCAGCCAGCATACTTCACCAGCTGATATGAGCCCCAAACACATACACAGCAGAGGATTGCTGGGTCTGGGTTCAGTCAGAGAAGATACACCTAACCATCAAGAGACTGGAGGTCCCAGGGAGTATAGAGGTCTGGTGGGGTCGTGGGTGGGGATATAGGAACATCCTGTGAAGACAGGGTGGTGGGGAGGATATATGGTATGGGGAACAGTCAGAGGGTGGACCAGGAGGGGGATAAAATCTGGAGTGTAAAAAAAAATTAATAAACTTAAAAAAAGAATAAACCCTCAATTCATAAAGTCATTGAACAGTACCCATTCATTCAGAACTTCACTCACGTGGGTCTTCTGCTCCTTACAATTCTCTACTTAACAGATCCAGACTGAAAGACTAGATTGATTTTAAAGGCTAATCAAGAAATTGTCTATGAGAACTAATATCATCAGTAAAGGTACAAAGATACACACAGGAACTGAAAAGAAGAAGAAAGAAATAAAATGTCACACAAATGGAAAACAAAAATGATTTAGAGTCCGTATACTTATTTTTTGAGCACTGATATTGAAAAGGAGGATATTCTATTATCATTTTTGTTACTGTAATTTAACTGCATAAAATAATGGCTTTCATTATAAATATTCATACATATGAGTAGCTATACTTATATCTAAAATGTTTAAGAAGAGAAAAATATGGTTACAAAATAAGTATTAAATGACAATATAACAAAGATATATTAAAATTGTAAATATGTATGTATTTTGTGTGCAAGTATTTAATTTTATAAAATAATTTAATTTTATATAATACTGTATCTATACTAAAAGGGACAACAGTTTCCAGTAAAAGAAAAGTACCCAATTTTTCTTTCAACATTACTTTTGTATTTAGGAGTAGTAATAAGGTAGAGGATGAAAAATAAAATATGCTTTATTTTTATCATCTTGGGGTACCTACCATTGTTCATACTGTTGTAGGCTTATCTCTTAGCTGGAATCTTTTGTTTTGTTTTTAAGGCAAAGTCTTATATAACCCAGGCTGCTCATTATGTAGCTGAGAATGACCTTGAACTTCTGATCCTATGGTCTCTACCTCCCAGGGTCCTGGTTTAAGGATGAGTACTGCCAGACCCCCTTTACGCAATGCTAGGGATCAAATCCAGGACTTTTTACATGTGGGTAAAGACTCTTCCAAATAAGCTACTTCCCCAGTTAACTTCAACATCCTAGTTTTAGCAATGGACAGATGATCAGTGGAGAAATAGCCAACAAAGAAATAACACAGACAGACAATATCAGGCAGAATGACTCTAAATGGCTCAAATATTTCCAGAACATATCAAGTTATAAAACATTCTCTAGAATATACCACTTACTAGACTACTTAAAAATCATAGCAAATTTTAAAAAAATGAATCCATACATTGTGTCCCTTCTGACTATACTGGAATAAGTCTATAAATTAACATAGAAAATAATATTTCAAGTCACAAACATTGTGACTACCTCACAAAAATACAAAGGGTTATTTGGAAAAACCTAGAGAAATGGACTGACTTCTGAATTTTATATAATATATATATATGTATATATATATATATATATATATATAAATGAGGACATTATAAGCCTTAATAAATCAATAAAATGTAATGAGCCTGGGTTACTGCTTTAATAATAAAAGAAAAAAATACTCCATTCAAAGAAAAGCCCAGGACCAGATGGTTTCACTGATGAATTTTATTAAACCTTTCAAAAACTATATAAATTCTCAACTTACTCTAATAAATTGAAAGGAGGGGAATTGATTCTAATTTAATCCTTGAGGTAAGCATTACCCTAAGCTAAAAGAAGGCAATGACTGTTGTCCATCAAAGAAAAAAAAGAAAGAAAGAAAGAAAGAAAGAAAGAAAGAAAGAAAGAAACCAGGAAAGAAGAAAGGAAGACAAACAAAACAGAATCTCTCATGAGCATAAAACAAAATTTCTCAACATGAGCACTAGCCATCTAATAGTGCTTCCAAAAGATCAGTTATCATTATTACGTTGAAATTAAAGATTAATTAATTAATTAATTAACAAGGATTTTTTTATGGTTTTGGTTTTCGAGACAGGGTTTCTCTCTGTAGCCCTGGCTGTCCTGGAACTCACTCTGTAGACCAGACTGGCCTTGAACTCAGAAATCCACCTGCCTCTGCCTCCCAAGTGCTGGGATTAAAGGGGTGAGCCACCACTGCCCGGCCAAGGATGGTTCTATATAAACAAACATCATGCATTATCCTTTATCATGTAAACATAACAAATGATAAAAAATATATGATTATTGTACTGTGTAAAAAAGTTAAAATTCAATATTATTTTACAATAAAATCCATGAATAACTTAGTATAGAGGGAACATGCCTCTATATCTTTACATTATATTATAATGATTATAATTTACAAACCCACAGATGGTAGAGTATAGAAAATCTGAGATCTGGAACACACAGGATTTTTATTTACCAATCACACTGAATATAATGAAAGTTGGCCACAGCAATTGGTCAAGAGAAAGAAATAAAGGATATAGAAATAATAAAGAAGAAAGTCAAATTATCCCTTTTCATTGATGATAACTTTAAAAATAGAAAAAAAATGAAATACTCTACGTAAAAACTACTAGAAATAAAAAACAGGCTTAGTAAATTAGCAGCATACAAAACTAACATAAACAATCAGAAGTGCTTTTGTATTTCAGTAACAAACTTGGTGAATAAATCTGAAAAGGAATCCCATTGATACAAACTACCAAATGAAATTCTGTCATTCATAGGTAAATGAATTTACATGCAATGTATAATATAAGGTGACAAAATCTTTAGGATGTCTGAATATTTTCTCTCATGTGAAAATTAAAAGGCAGTTGGGAAGATATTAAATGGTGATGCGTTTGGGCTGATTAGTGCACATTGCATTGTACACGAGCATTGAACTTGCACAGTGAATCTCACTAATTTATAAATGGTACACATTTATCAAGAATAAATTAAAAAATTAACTACAGAGCTGGATGTGTACCAAATATTTGATAGACTAAAGTAGAATGATTATAGGCTAAAGACTAGTCTATATAGCACAGACCAAAATTCCATTCAACAACAGCCACTACCAAACTAAATATAGTGGTAATAATATAGAACTTAGCTCTGAATTAACAGTATCTAATTTATATGCTATTTTCATCACTTATTGACTATCTGACCTTGAAAATTTAAAATCTGTATTAACTTCAATTTAGGCTCGTGATGGATGTGATAATAGCAATAAGCATTTTAAATAAAATAATTGATAAACGATTATGAAAGCATAGCACTTTAAATAGTAAATGTGTGTTCAGAGCACACATTGGCTCCCATAGACCTCTGATGGATGATTGCATAAATTACAGTGTCCATTACCCACTGTCTTACTCCTACATCCTATTTCTAGTTTCATTACACACACAAGGATTGACAGACATGGATTGTGAAGTGTATTTTTTCTGGCTATTTTTTGAAGTACTATCTTTTATTAATGCTGTGTAGTGGTGAATATATCAAATTTTCTACATAGAATATGACATAGAACAATAACCTAGCTTTCTTTTGCTTTTATGTCAGGCTATTATTTTTTTTTACATATAAGAATGTTGTGTATATCATTCTTTCTCACTTCTTCTCATAGCTATTATTCATTCTTCTTCCTTTAGAATGAAATTTTTGTAAGTGCATAATTTCCTTTTAGAAGCTTGTAACTTTGCTTTTGCTTTAGCTTAATTCTAAAAATTGTATCTTAAGAATATTCATGTACATTAAGAAGTTCCATTAGTAATTCTTTAAGTCTCCTAGATTATGGTTTTTAGCTAGAGAATGAAATTCTCCAAAGATAAAACAGCATATAGAGCAACTAGAATCTAATGGATTTATTAGAATTTATTTCAGCAGGATTCTAGGAAACATCACTTACACACAGATTCTGAGCACTTAAAATAAAGTGATCAAGAAGGATCAGCGTCTGTGCTTTTACAGCAAGTCATAGTAGATATAGCTCTTCCCTTCCCTTAACAGGGTTACTAAACAAACCATCAGAGAAATGTATTGAGCATGACGTATCTGGGTTCCAGCAAGCAATTAAACAAGATTTCTCATGATGTGCTTAAGGTCAAGATCGAGGGAATATGGCCAAATACAACAGCAGTTAGGTGGAAAAGTTGCTGCTCAGATCATTTTTATCCAAATGCTTTTAATTAATGTCAGCCTGCCTAGAAGATCCCAGCCGTGCAACAAGCACTCTTCATTCAGTGCCTCCAGCTTAGCATTCTGGTCAATTATTTGGACAAAGAAAATGAAGCTATATTTTCCCTATTAAAACATAAAGATAAATTGAAAAACATAAAGATAATTTGACTCCTGTACTAGAGAACAAACACAATTACAGTAAAAAGGCATTCTCAAGCTGCTTTATCTTACTAAATTTTTCTAAATAAAAGTTCGTGGAAATATTAGGCTGTATGTATGAGTGCAGAAAATACATAGATCTGCAATGCAGAAATAGGCATATTTTTATCCTGATTGTATAACAAATCAACAATACTAAATGTCTTGCTTGACAAAGAGTTTATTAGTCTCAGTATAGTACAATTACCAAATAAAAGGCCTATCTAAATGTTGAAGGCATTCATGGATATAGGATATTGACACTAAAATGTTCTGGTCATAGGGATTGTTTTTCCACACCCACTAGATTTAATATCATGTTTCTATTATTATTTTAAGTAGAAGAAAGTCACATGCATTTCTATTGTTTTGCAGAATATATGAGGAGACATTTCAGCTTCTCAGAAGCATCTTCTTACTGTCTGTGTTTGTTTAGTATCTTTCAAAATATCTATTTTTCAGAACCAAGGTCCAACTAAGATTAATAGCGAAATAGCTTTTTTTCCTCATTTTTCTTGGGGCACAATCATGATGAATAGATGCTTCATTAGTACTTTATAGAATATCATATCAAATTTCATATTTTAGATGTAATATGTAATAAAAACAAAATAATACACAAGGTTTAAAGAGCTGCATATGCAGGTTTGAATTTCTCTTTTGGTTATTTTTTAAAGTTCTATTTTATTTTTAAATTGTGTGTGTGTGTGTGTGTGTGTGTGTGTGTGTGTGTGTGTGTGTGTGTTGATTTGTGCATGAGTACAGTACCTAGAGGGGTAAAAGGTATTGGATACTCCTGAAGCTGAGACTATAGGCTTTGTGAGCCACCTGATGTGAATGCTGAGAACTGAACTTAGGCCCCATGGAAGCACAGTATGCAACTCTTAACTGCTGAGCCATCTCTCCACCCATGCCTCCATTATATAGTCGATTAAAGTTAATCTCTTTATTGCCATAGTTCAAGGTATTACACTCAACACAATTTCTCTTAGAGTAGATATAAAAACTACAGTAGTTTATATGCTTTGTTATTAACTTCACAGATATAAACTCACTTATTTCTTATCTCCAAAGACTGAAAGAGGTCTTCAGATTGGTAAATTTCTTCCACTTAGGAAACTTTGTTCTCTTCCATTTTCTAACCTGTCATCTTCAACGTGTAACTTACAAGGTTGTTGAATTGAATTAGGAAGGGAAAATAATATGAGAGGTTAGGCACTGAGTAAACCAGGCCTGTAAATGAAACACTTCACTCCAACCATATGTCATCAGTTAGAGCCCGCTTATATGACCACATGTAGCTACAAAGGAGACAGGCAAACACAATACGACTGTAGAGTAAGAAGAGAAAATGGATTTAGTGTGCAGCTTGTGCTAGGTCTGTTTTCATGTAGTTCAGAAAGTTCTCTGAGAATCAGGAGATAAAAGCAAACCTTGAGGTATACATTTAATAATATTTCTAAGTATCCTAACTTCTAAATCAAAGACATTTTAAAAACTATGGCCATTAAAATCATGTTGGAATAAAGCATATGTATAAAAATTATGGAGTAGATATTGCAGAAAGAGGGAAAATTCTTTAAAAATTGTAAAAGCAGAGCTTTAAAGGTGGAAATATTCAGAATATATAAAGAGCTCTTGGAATTCAATGATGCATAAAATACTGATTAAAAATAAGCAAAGAACTGCAATAGGCATTTCTCCAAAGCAAGTAGACAAATGGATAGTATGCACATACAGAGAGTCACAATAATCGCTGATTAGAGAAATGAAAACCAAAACTGTAATGAGATTCCACCTCACATCCATTTGGATGACTGCCACAATAAAGAAGAAACAATTGGAAAATTACAAATACAGACCAGAATTTGAATATGTTGGAACTCTTGTGCAGCACTGGAATTTAAGATGGTATTTAACCTCCCACCTAAACAATTTGGTAGCAATTAAAAAGATTAAATTAAATTAAGATCTCAGAAATTCTATAAATATCTTAGTAATTCTACTTTCTGAGAAGGTATCCTAGGTAATTGAAATCAGAGTTTTAAAGAAATCTTTGAATATACATGTTTATATTAACACTATTCACAACAGCCAAGGTAGAAGCCATTCAGCTCTCTATAAATGGTTAAGCCAAGTATGGGAAAAGCAACTAATGAAATATTACTCAGCTTGTAAAAGGAATGAAATTATAAAAGTCTTGGGGATATTGTATTAATAAACTAAATAATTTAATTTAGATGAGATATCCACTAATTAAATTTACATGGCCAGTGGAAAGGTATTTTCAGTGGAAAATTGGTAAAAAATTTTTAATGTCATAAGGCTAAGTGGGTACGTCATAAAAAGAAATATAGAAAACAAGAAGTAAGCAGAGCAACCAATAGAACCTCCTTGTTATAAAAAAGGATGGTCAGGGGAGATGGTGTTTTTTACTGTCCCAGAGAATGGTCCATGATGACCACACATATGGTTTTGAATGAAAAAGATGCTGAGTTCATAGAAAGCCACAGTAAAAGAATAAATAACAATTAGCAAGAGTATAAATGATAGCAAAACATTTAGCAGAAATTGAATGGGGAAACCCTATTGAGATAATCAGCTGGAGCTCCCTCTAGAAAGTGTTCTGGGTAGAGCACAAGGACTCTCTTGGTGAGGATTCAAATAAAAAGAACAAATAACAAGAAAGTTAATATCATCAAATTGGGCATTCACAACAACCAGCAGAATCTGTCAAGGGAAGTTAAGACAACTGGAGTTCCTGACTGAGTCTTCTCTCCATGGATGAACTTCCCATTTCTCACTGCAGGCATTTTCTATCAAGGGTTAAACAATAATAACATGTATTGGAAATGGTTTACCTTTTAGCTCTTCTCAATAACATGATGTTTTTTTTTTTTTATTCTTTCAATGTTTTCTGCTCTTTCCTCTCTGTTACAGAGTTAGAGGGACAGCCCATCAGGCAAGGGTCCTTGAAAGACAATTTGAAATAAACACATTGAGGTTTGAAATGGGATGGGGAGATACTTCTAGAGAAAGCTTCAGATTCTCAGTGAGCTCAAGCAACAAATGCCAATTTATAATTACAATGCACATTGAACATGCTCTTATAATTATATGCTTTATCGAGGAACACCAAGTTGAAGCTAAAGTGAACGTAGTTTTAGTTGAAGGCAGGCACCTCTGAGGGTGGCAATTAGCTTAAATTCTTTGAGGTAGAGGACAGGTTTCTTTTGACACTGCATTATTTATCACTTGATATGGCCATCATTGTGTGGCTGACTATTTGATGCTTCTGTTCAAATAAATTTGATGTTGCTGTTTATGGGAAATTTCTTTGGTGTGTGTGCTGATAAAGCAGGCAGTCTATTTTTGAGTCTCTACTTTTAGTTAAGACATAAACTAAAAGCTATCTCTTGATCATGTGTGTAAATTAATCTCTCTCAAAAAAGATTTCACATATAAGAGAAATATTAATGACATAAGTAGTACCTTTATACATTCTTATCTTGCCTGCTTCTGATATTGTACATGATGAAAGACAGTACTACCCAGATTGATTTTTACCAATGTGATGCTTACATAGTCTAAGAGGAAATGACTAGCTTCCTCTTGCTCTGATTTCAGAAATCTGACCTGTCATTCAAATCTCTGTAGCTGACAGAGCATTTACCCTTGTAAAACGGCTTTGAAAACCTCTAAGCTTAAGGAGATGAAAGGCTGTCTGTTAGTATTCTGTCTAAACTCCACCTCCACAGTTACCTGGCAACAGCCAGGTATGCTCCGCCCCACAGTTACCTAGCAACAACCAGGTAGGCATGGTCCACTATAAAAGGGGCTACTTGCCCCCCTCACTCTTAATCTCTTAATCTTTTACTCTCTTACCCTCTTACTCTCTTGCCGCTAGCTTCTCTGTCCCCTTCCCTTCCCCCTCTCTCCACGTGGTCATGGCCTGTCTCTATTTCTCTACTCCTCTGCTTCTCTCTCTCTCTCTCTCTCTCTCTCTCTCTCTCTCTCTCTCTCTCTCTCTCTCTCTTTCTCTCTCTCTGCCTCTACTATCCTCCTGGCTAACCTCCCCATGCCCTCAATAAACTCTATTCCGCTATTCTATACTATACCAGTGTGTGACTGGTCCCTCACGGGAAGAGATGCCTCTACATGGACCCGCTGAGACATCCCCTTCCCCATACCTCTCCACACATCCACAGAACATACTCTCTTTATCTTTCTATAAACACTTCACTGTCTCTACTTACTTGATTAGTGTCAAAGAAAAGTTATGTATTTTCAAAACTTCTTTTTTTTATAAATAAAATTCTGTGTAAAAGAAATTTTTGGCTTTTCTTAAGACATTTCAAAACATAAGAAAATAGCATATTTGTAGAATATAAGGAATGTGCTTTTATTTATTTAGAAATGAATATAGTCATATGGAAATTATATTAATTTCTACTTTAAATAACAATAGTTATTAGAAACACTAACAGTTATAATCATGCAATTGTTAGTTTCATGCCAGACACTTAGCTAGAACTTTACAGGCATTACTTCATTCAATCACTTCAGCTTCCCATAGTGAGGGCTATTATTATGACCATTTACAAAACAAAACAAAAAAACCAACCAAACAAAAAAAGAAAACCCTGAAACTTAGAGAAGCTAAGTAGCTCATCCAATTTCAATTCTTACAAAAATATTTATTTACTTAATTTATGACGGGGCAAGGTCAAGGTCTGACTCAGCAATTAAGAGTGCTTGCTGCTCTTTCAGAGAACTTAAGATTAGTTTCTAGCATTTACATTGGTTGGCTTATAACTGCCTGAAATGCTAATGTCCTCTATGTACTCTGAAAAAAAACTGCACAAATGTGGCATACACTCTCACAGGCACAGACACATACATGTAAATAATCCTTCCATATGGCCAGCTTTCATACTACAAGAATGTGATATTCATGGTGCTGTGTGTATGAGGAGGAACAGTTATCAACAGTCTTATCCAAGTGTGAACACTGTGAACTACAATAATAACTAACATTGCAAGATACACCAATGGGTGCAATAGTGGCATGAATGTTATGGAGTAACCAGTTCTTCTGTGGTTTGATTTAATGTCTACTTTACATGAGGAAACACATATCTAGTACTGTAAATATGGCTGAGAATCCATCCTGGGGGAGTGTATAGGCTCCAAGAGTAAAACTACTAATGTTTGTTAAATAGACTTAATATCAAACTGCCCTCCAAATTAATATTTGTATATCCATAGATTAGTATAGTTGCAAGATCTCATCAAACAACTTTTGTTGTATAGTGGATAACAAACAACAGAGAAGCTCATGACCTGTCAAAGTATAGAGAATGAGTGACTGTTCAAAGTGTTATGTAAGTAAAAAGCTCCATGTTAAGATTGAAGTTGTTGGCTAGTGAGGCCACATAGAACTTCGAAATGTTACAGGATATTGCTGTTGGTCTTCATTACTCTCTAGAACCTAGTGGTGAGACCCTATTGCTGAGTATAGAAACACTATTCATAGAACATAAAGAAATCAAACTGGTATAGATATATAAGTTTCATCTCTGCTGACCAGATTTCATACTGCTTAAAGTGGTTATGTAGGCTACCAGAGGAGAAAAGTAACCATCAATCTTAGCAAACTGTGAGTTCTGAGAGCTAACATAATGGCTGGACTGTGGATGAACCCACTGGTACAATAGCACAAATGCCATGCCTATGGGACAACCCGTTGATTTAATTTATTCTGATAAATAAGTATAGTAGTAAACTGACTTCTAATGACTTAAGAATGTATCCATAGTGGCCTTTTTCGTGCATAGGTGGGAGAGGAGATTCTTGGTCCCATGAAGGATGAACACAGAGTGGGGGAGTGGAAATTCGAGGGTGGGGAAGTGGGAGTGGGGGGTGTAGGTGGGGGCACATCCTCATAGAAACATGAGGAGGGGAGATGGGATAGGAGGTTCCTGGGTGGTGGGGGTAAGGGGGGTTAGGGGATAAAATCTGAAATGTAAATATAATATCCAATAAAAAAACAAGATGGGGGGGGAAGAGTGTATCCATAGATTAGTATACCTCTCAAGCCTCATCAGGGAAGCTTTTGCTTGAAGTAGATGGAAATTAACATAGAGAACTACAACTAGTCAACATATAGAGATAGGAGACTGTGGAATACTCAGCCACAAGCAGGGCATCTGTGTCATACTCTGCTTGGGGTGAGCCCGGCATCCAGTTCCCCAAGGAAGACAGTGAAAGGGGGTATGGAGTTGGTGTTCAGGGTCAAAAGCTCCTTATTTTGGCAATTTAACTCTTTACTTAAATCTTTGCTATTCTGTGAAAAAAGTCGTTGGCTTCAGGCAAGTTAATTGCTGAAAATGGCAGCAGGAGACTAAGAAAAAAACATTTAGTTACTTGGGCCCTTTTCTCTCTGGCTCAAGGAACCCTTGCATGCCAGGCAAGATGCTCAGAGATCATTAACTCTTTGTGAGTCAGAGAGAAAAGAAAAGAAGAAAAGCCAGATGTGTGTACGTGTATGTGTTGTGTGTGTGTGTGTGTGTGTGTGTGTGTGT
>JANHMN010000022.1:41021868-41057084 GCA_030674055.1 Rhabdomys pumilio
GGAAGAGTAGGTATTCTCTTTGTGAGGCAAGGGTTATAGTTGATTATATTTTTCTGAAATAAAATACCAACTATCCAACCAAAACAATTTTTACAGCACTGTGCTAGTCAGCTTTGCATTAATGAAGCAAATACTAGTGACTAGTCAACTTGTGAAGGGAGAAAAAGTTATTTTTACTCATAGTTTCAGAACTCTCAGTGCATGTTTAGTTGAATTTATCACAGTAAGAGTGATGAGGCAGCTGCACACAATGGGACAGACAGCACATTCACTCTCCCAGTGGAGAGTAAAGTGAGAAGCATCCTGATTCAGAAGCCTCTAAATGCTCATCACCTTTTCATAAGCCATGGAATAAGGTTCCGGAGTTCATTGAAAATACAAAAATATGGCAGGTCTCCTACCATTCTTATGTCTTATACTTTGTGTTGTTGATTATGTTTCTGAAACAGATTTTTATTTTAGACAGAATTCATGTTGTTCCTTCATCAGATAAGATTCTCATTTTCTTCATCATTCTTGACCTCTGGAAATTCTGCTTATCTGTTTCCTTAAGAAAAGAAGTTCCAAAAATTAATAGAAGACAATCTTTGGATTTTTCTTTCAAGGACCATTTGCCTTATCTAACATTTACAAGATTTCATTACCGATGACTTATGTTTCCTTATTTATTTATTTATTTATTTATTTATTTATTTATTTATTAGCTTAAGAGTGCTATGTTTATTGACTACTGTAATCTAAATAGTCTCAAGAAATGGTGCCTCTTAAGTTTTCAAAGTGGATAAGAATCACCCACAAACAAAATTGAAATGGATATTTTAATTAAGTGGGTCAAGGCAGGAGGGCTTGTTGTTTGCCAGGGCCATTCTATTTTCTACATCACCTCCACTTTGGTTGAAGTGTGGCTACAGTTAATCTCTATGAGTAAATTAACTTGTGTCTCTCCAGAATTTGAGAGACCCAAACAGTAATTGCCTCACTATCTAAATTAATTTTTTTCAATATATGAAACAGGTTATGTTCTTTGGATTATTGCAGCTCTGTCATCTAAAGGAAAAATTAATTCAAACTTTAAACTGACTAAAGCCTTCCTTTACAGAGATTTTTTTTATTATGTGAACCAGGAAAGTTGGCATTCCTACAGAGTCTAAATGGACCCTTTAGGGTTTCTGTTTAAATGAAACAAAATCATAAAGGCAGAGTGGTGACAGAGCAATGATTGGCATAGGATGATTATTTTAATTCATAGTTGTCTATAATTAGTCACAGCTACTCAGGAAAATTATCTCAGAATCATTGAAAAAGGCTGAGACACCATTGACTTATCTCAGTTTGTAGTGAGGAGGGGTTGACAGGAGTGAGAGGTGAGATAGTAGTGTTGAGAATGCACTATATGCATTATGAATTTCAAATTTAATCAATAAAAAGTGAAATTCTTCAGTCGTATGTGGGACACAGCTCAGTTTTAACCTCTCCCTCATATAATACCCCTCCCCCCAGAATGATCTGTCTATAGTTAGATTTCTAAAGCTAATCTTCTTTCAGGACTAAAGGCTGCAAATGAAAAGTGTCTGCATTGTAGGGTTAGCGCCAAGCCAGCTTTGCTGTCTGTCTGGTGCTGACTTTGCTACAGCTGAATCTTTATCTAAAGTCTCAGTTTCATTCCCATGTTCATTACTGAATGTCTATTTTATGTCTTATATCTTAGCTACATATCTTGGCAGCCTGACTGATTTCTAAAAAAATTGGTTTTTCCTCCTACCCTCAAAGGAACACTACTGGTCTACACCCTGAAAAGTATTGAAGTACTCATATCTGGTTAGCTTTTCCCCATTCAGATCTCAACGCTATAGACTCCTACACAAATCTCCATGGGAACTTTAGATTATTTCAAATTTTCCATGGCCAGAAGTTTGAAAGTTTTATGCAACTTTTATTAAATTATTCATTCATCACACTATGCATTCATCTAGAAATTCTTTCATGCATTTACCAATTCGTTTATCAAACATTCTAAAAAGCATCTATACCCCAGAATTTTTTTTTACGATACTGTTGGGAATGCCTAGAATGACCATTAATGTTTTGTAGAATTAAAATGACAGCATCGCAGACTCATGGATATGATCAAAGACAAGTTTGTATAAACAACGGTTTCATAATGTTAATTAAGGAGTATTAAAACTATTGAACAGTGGTGATTTACAACTAGTACACATAATGTTCTGATATAAAAAGTATGAGTAGTGACAGGCAAGCAGAACACATTTCTTGTTTTAAGATTCACAAAACCAACAAGGATTTTTGTTGTTGTTTCCTTTATTATTTATGATTCTCTCCAATACTTTCATTTCTTATATTCAGATTTTGACTTTTATTTTCTTTATGCTTCAGCTTTATTGGCATAGTTGAGAAATAAAATTGTCATCATCACAGAGGGTTTCTCTGGCAGCTGTTGGGAGCAGATGCAGAGACCCACAACCAAGAATTAGATGGAATTAGAGATCTCCACTGGATTCCCTCCCTTTGATCACAAAGGACTCTGTGAAAGAGGTGCTAGAGAGAATAATTGTAAAAGCCAGAAAGGTGAAGAATATCAAGAGAATACAGCCCACAGAATCAACTAAGCCAGGCCCATAGCAGCTCATAGAGACTAAATCAGCAATCATAGATCATGCATAGGTCTGCACTAGGTCCTCTGCATATATGTTATGGTTGTTAGCTTGGTGATTCTGTGTAACTGCTAATAGTGGGAATGGAGCTGTCCCTGACTCTTTTACATGCTCTTGGGACCCTTTCCATCCTACTGGGGTTGTTTTGCCCAATCTTGATATGAAGGTTTGTGCCTAGTCTTATTGTATCTTGTTATGCTATGTTCAGTTGATACCCCTGGGAGGTCTGCTCTTTTCTGAAGGAAAATAGAAGAGCAGTGGATCTGGGAGAAAGGGGAGCCAGGGGGTAACTGGAAAAAGTGGAGGGAGAGATGTATTCTGTGAGAGAAGAATAAAAAGAAATTGGCTGAAAATTTGGCTTGGCCATTAAAGGTTAGACTCGAAAGCAAAAAGATAAGAGAAATAAAATTGCATATATTTAGTGCCTCCTACCATGATTTGACATCTGTGTATGGTGTGAACTGATCCACATCTAAGCTCATTAACATATTCATGATCAGAGTGACTGTTTTTGAGACAACAAAATTGAGGTCAAGTCTTTTAACAAATTTCAAAGGCACATTGCAATGTTATCAGCTGTGATTCATCTACCCCATCTTAGGCCTCCATGAATAGGTCTACCTGAATAATCAAAATCAGTATTTATCAACACAAATGAACAACTCCCATCTCAAAGGAATAATAGGTGATAACACTTAGGTTTTTTGTTGGTTGAAAATTTGGAATTTGTTAATACATTTGAAAGATTTTACCTAATGATCACAAAGACCTTAGGTCCTGCGCACAGATGGACAATAAATACTTATTAAGAAGGCTAAAGGTGTTCCAAGATCATGTGTCTCTGAACTTGCCACATTCCTATCTCTCTACATCAATGATGCTCTTGTATCAAGTTCAGTGGGAGGTTGATTCTTTTCAGGAACTTCTCCATTTTACCAACATTGTTCTATTTTTCTTATTACCCATCAATGACAACCATAGTACTCTTCTTTTAAGTTCAATTTTAAATTTTTTTCATGTGAGTGAGAGCATACAATATTTATAATTTTATTTATTCCTAATTTTGCTTAGTGTAATGCTTTCTGAGTTCATTAATGCTCTCACAAATGACAAGAGTTCCCTTATAAGGCTAAATAATATTCTGCACTATATATATATATATATATATATATATATATATATATATATATATATATATGTTGTGTATACAGTATATTAAATACTGTACATTTAAGGCTAAATAAAATTCCAAAATATGTCAAGGAGTGAATTTTTTTATACATCATCCATGAACACCTACTCTGACTCTACATGTTGGTTATTGTACATAATGCTATAATGAATAGCATGTCTGTTCAAGATACTACTTTCTATTCCCTTGTTAACTCAAGTTCACAGAATAAAGCCATGCCTACAGTAAAACATGCTATAAGGCTGAATAATTAGAGCCTCAATCAGTGTAGAATACTGTTGGAACATTGCAAGTCCAGAGCTCAGATTAACTTGAGCAAACTTAACCCCTAAGTAGTCATTTATTATCTGCTTCTATATGTGACTTATCCTATGACTATTAGATAACTAGTAGATAATTTTGTGGTTGTATGAAGAGACCCTTAGCTTCCATGAACCATAAAGCTAGGGGCATTGTCAAGTCATATCTGATGCTAGAGCAGGGCTTTCCCTATTTTGCCATAGCCCAATTGTCTGGTATACACCAATGTGCTTGAAAAGTGTCCTATGACTGTTTTTTTTTCTGTTACTATAAAACCTACAATCCACTGCAATGGGTTATATATCAATAAATCCTATTGGCTTATTATGAAGTTGAATGCCCTTACCACATTAGTTGTTTCTCTTGAGAGACCTTTTCTTGGCTTTCTGTAATGAATCTGATTCTTGGCAGCATGTGTTGTTAAATCCACTAGATGAATTAGACCACACTGTTCACTGATGTAGGTTTAGCCTGTGTCTGCATCATTGTACAAGCTGAGAGCTTGCCTGATTTCAACTCGGACTTTCCTGGGTGTCACATCTGCTGTAAAGCTGCCAATATTCAATATTCTAGGGACAGATCTCAAGAAGAATTAGTAAATAAATAACTCACCTTCCCCTTCTGTTAGTGAATTATCTGACATGTACACCGTGGCATCGTTAGCCTTTCAGAAGGCCTCTAGGAGCAAACACTCCATTGAGATCACATGTTCACCGTATTACTCTATTTAGTGTTTTTCTTCCCTGAACCATTCCCTTCACTACCTAACACCCCTGGGAGGAGTTTCCAGATAACCTATCTGCAACTACTTTCTTATCACTGGATCAGCTTTTGGAAGTATCCTTTAGTTTCCCATCTCATAGTATCACAGGCTTTGTTTTACAGGAGATTTATCATTTACATTTCTATTGTTGCCTAGGATACCTGGAATACTGTTCCCCAAACAATTATCTACTCAGAGGGTAAGATTTTATAATGTTTTAAAAAGTGGATTATCATTAGGAATGACATAAATGTTTTCTAGAGCTATAGAAATGAATACACGATGCATTTTGCTATTAACTAAAAGAATTTCCCCCCACACCCACTCAAATAAAGAAGACACTAAGACATTCTCCTCTTGCTTCAATACATGTCAAAACATTGCAGAGATTTTTATAATTGTGTGCAATTATTGTGTCAATTAAAGTGAAATAACATTCTATAGTGAATAGAATACTTTTATAATGTCTTGTTATTGGATGCTATAGATTTTACAAAACATATTCTGTAGTGTTACTATGTACATACTTGCAGAAAGAAATGCTTGTTTATTTTATAGTATTAAATTAAAGCCTTAGAGAGAATTTCTTCACTGCCTTGCATGTTTTTATGGAGTAAAAATGTTTTGAATCAGGTAGCTAAGAAGTTATTAATAGTAATTTGTCATACTTGAAATTTCTTAAAATAGATTCTATTTGAGGATCATTTGTTTTCCAGTTTTCTCTTAAGTCTAAACTAAAAAGGAACTAATTATCTTGGCACATATATCATAGTACATCCATTAGCAGTTTAAAGTCACTTTTAGTTGCTATAAACAAGCATTTTAAAGAGAAAGGTACAGCTTTTTTTAATGAAGGCATAGTAAAATTAGAAATAGAATTTAGTTTTGTAGCATGATTCAAACATGACTAGAATGCCATTGTGGATAAGCTTTTTTGTAAGAATATATTCTCTCTACTACTTACAAGGCTGTCACAGAAATCTCTGATTTTTTTTAAATAAAATGTTTCAAAAATCAAATTACATGTGAGCCCAAACAATAAGTATACAGAGAATGATGGTGTTAAATGTGGCTTCTTAATTAGTAGAAAATGGAACTTTTTACCAATACCATGCAGTTGTTATCACTATTGCTCTGTAGTACAGCTTGAGGTCAGGGATAGTGATTCTTCCAGAAGTTCTTTTATTGTTGAGAATAGTTTTCACTATCCTGAGTTTTTTGTTATTCCAAATAAATTTGAGAATATCTCTTTCTAACTCTATGAAGAATTGAGTTGAGATTTTAATGGGGATTGCGTTGAATCTGTAGATTGCTTTTGGCAAGATGGCCATTTTTACTATATTAATCCTGCCAATCCATGAGCATGGGAAATCTTTCCATCTTCTGAGATCTTGTACAATTTCTTTCTTCAGAGACTTGAAGTTCTTGTCATACAGATCTTTCACTTGCTTGGGTAGATTCACACCAAGTTATTTTATATTATTTGTGACTATTGTGAAGGGAGTTATTTCCCTAATTTCTTTTTCAGCCTGTTTATCTTTCAAGTAGAGGAAGGCGACTGATTTGTTTGATTTTATAACCAGCCACTTTGCTGAAGTTGTTTATCAGGATTAGGAGTTCTCTGGTGAAAGTTTTGAGGTCACTTAAGTATACCATCATATCATCTGCAAATAGTGATATTTTGACTTCTTACTTTCCTATTTGTATCCCTTTGACTTCTTTTTGTTGTCTAATTGCTCTGACTAGGACTTCCAGTACTATATTGAATAAGTAGGGAGAGATTGGGCAGCCTTGTCTAGTCCCTGATCTTAGTGGGATTGCTTCAAGTTTCTCTCCATTTAGTTTGATGTTGGCTACTGGTTTGCTGTATATTGCTTATACTATGGTTTAGGTATGGGCCTTGTATTTCTGATCTTTCCAAGACTTTTACCATGAAAGAACCCAGATGTCCTTCAACAGAGGAATGGATACAAAAAAAATCTGGTACATTTACACAATGGAGTATTACTCAGCTATTAAAAACAATAAATTTGAGAAATTCTTAGGTAAATGGATGTAACTAGAAAATATCATCCTGAGTGAGTTAACCCAATCACAAAAGAAGACACATGATATTCACTCACTGATTATTGGATATTAGCCCAGAAGCTTGAAATACCCAAGATTCAACTCATAGACCACATGAAGTTCATGAAGAAGGAAGACCAAGTGGGGATTCTTAGAAGGAGTAACAAAATACTCAAGAAAACAAATATGGAGACAAAGTGTGGGACAGAAACTGAAGGAGGGGCCGTCTGGAAACCATTCCAACTGAGAATCCATCCAATGTGTAGTCACCAAAGGTAGATGCTGATGTGGATGTCAGGAAGTGCATGCTGACGGGAGCCTGATATAGCTGTGTCCTTAGAGGTCTGCCAGAGCTTGAATATTCAGAAGCAGATGCTCACAGCTAACCATTGAACTGATCAAGGGTTTCCCATGTAGGAGTTAGAGTGAAGACTGAAGGAGCTAAAAGAGTTTGTGGCCCCATGAGAAGAGCAACAATACCAACCAACCAGAGCTCACAGGGTCTAAACCATCAGCCTGGGAGAACTTAGGGAGGGACCCATGGCTCCAGCTGTATATGTAAGGGAGGAAGGTCTTGTTGAGCATAGGTAGGAGAGGAGGTCCTTGGTCCCATGAAGGCTGGATGCTGTGTGTGTGGGAATTCAAGGTTGGGGAGGTAGGAGTGGGTGGGGAGGTGGGGGCACATCCTCATAGAAGCAGGAAGAGGGAGGATGGAATAGGGGGTTCCTGGGCTGGGGGTGAGGGGGAATGGGGTAAGGAGATAACATGGGAAATGTAAACAAAATATCCAATAAAAAAAGAAAATGCAACTTTTGTTTATTTATACAAAAGTTAATTTATAATAAATCAGGAAAGGAATTATATGAGTGGAGGACTGAAAAATATCTCTGGAGTGCAAATATATAGGCTTTATAATAAACCAAATACACTACTAATTTCTAAGCACCATAAATTATTATTTTATTCTTCTTTGGTTCTTGTAAAGTGACAAAATATTGAAATACATACCCTTCGATTTATAAGCAATTCCTTTATGGACCCAAAATCAACAAATTTAAAGAACTATAGTGGTTCTTATAGTGTGGGTTGTGACTTCTTTAGGGATTTCATATCAGATATTTATGTTACGGTTTATAACAGTAGCAAAATTACAGCTGTGAAGTAGCAAAAAAATAATTTTATGATTGGGGTCACCACAACATGAAGAACTGTATTAAAGTGTTGCGGCAGCAGAGTGGTTGAGAACCAGTAATCTAGAGTAGTACTATTTCAATGCTGTGGCTTGTTGCAATCATTAGTTGTATTAATAAAAAATAGTCCAAATGATCAGCCAAAGAAGACAAGTAAAAAAAAATTAATAAAATTATCTAACCTTTAAAAAGAATAACTAGCATAGTCACTGAAAGAAATATGCTTCTGATCCATAGTAACCTGAACAAAGGCATATTTCTGTCCTCCTTTTCTTGGGGGTGGGGGGCTCAGTGTGTAGTGAGCATGGGAAGCAACAGTATATGCCAAGCCCACTAAAAAGCTGAAGAAACACAATAACCATGTCTTCTTATTTCATGAGAGAAGGGAGGTCAGTGGTCAAACCACAAGTCCTCAAAATCTGAGGCAGATATAGAAAAGTCAACTTGACTGTGATTAATGATCTTGATATCTTGATGTATGCCTGTATTTTGTTTGCTAGTGGTTGTTTTTGGTTGTTGTTGTTGTTGTTGTTGCTATGTTTTTTTCTGAGACAAGGTCTCACTATGCAGCGCTGTCTGCCTTGGAACTCTCTATGTAGAAGAGGTTTTAGCCTAAAACTAACTATAGTCAGCTAGTCTTTGTGTCTCAAATGTTGGAATTAAAGGTATGGGCCACCACACTCAGAGGCTTACTGTTGTGTTGGAATTTTTGCATATACATACATACATACATACATACATACATACATACATACATATATGCATGTATATATATGCATCAGGGATATTGACTGGTAGTTTTGATTGTGTTGTGCCTTTACCTACTATTAGGGTAATACTGGCACTGTAGAAGAAGTTTGAAGTGCTCCTTTCATTTCTATTTTTTTATATAAATAACTTAAGGTTGTGGATATCCATTGAAAAACTAGTAGAATTCTCTGTAACCCCATCTGGACCTTGGATTTTTATTTGTTTAATTGCTTTTTTAATAGTTGGAAGGTTTTTTATTATAATTTCAATCCCTTCTTTTGCTATGTGTCTGTATAGGTTGTTGAATCTACTTGGTTTAATTTTGATAGTTTAGATGAATTCTAGAAATTCATCTATTTCTATCAAATTTTCAAATTTAATGGAGTATAAGTTCATTTAAAACTATTTTCTTGCAATATTTTGAAATTCTTTCATGTAGGTCATGCTTCCTTGTTTATTCATGATTCTGTTGATGTGATCTCCCTTTGTGTGTGTGTCTCTGTCTCTCTCTTCCTCTCTCTCTCTCCCTCTCTCTTTCCTCTCTCTCTCTCTCCCTCTCTCTCTCTCTCTGTGTGTGTCTGTCTGTCTGTCTCTCTCTCCCTCTGCCCTCTCCCCTCTTCCTTCTTCCCTCTCCTCTCCCCTCGCTGCTTTCCTTTCTCCCCTCTTTCCTCTTTCTCTCCCTTCCCACATATATATTAGTTGGAATCCCAATAAGTTACTTTCTATAAATGGACAAAATACTTCTAAAATTTATATAGATAGACAAAATACTCCAAATTATCAGCATAATATCTATCCAGACCACTATTAGAAAAAATGTTGAGATTGTTGAACTTTTAGTTTTATTACATAGCCACAGCTACCGACATCAAGGAAATATAGTATTATAGGAAAAAATAGGTAAATGATGGTGGAACTAGAATAGAGATCACAGACACATAACTTCTATAAATATAATCACACTGACAAAGGAAAAATTAATTAAATGGGGTGAAAACTTTTTTCATATGTGACACTGAATTAACACTTTATGTTTTCCAAGTTTCTCAAAATAAAACATAAGAATGTAATTTAAAAGAACCAACAACTTTGGTGTGTGTGTGAGAGAGAGAGGGGGGTGGGGGAAGAATGATACAAACACAGATTTCTCTATATGTCAGAGACATCAACAACAATGGACCTGCTAGAAGTCTAAAATCTGGAACATGGGTATCACTATGTACTGATGAGTTTGTGTAATGATACCATTCATTGCTGGTGGTGGAGTACTCAGTGTAGGTACTTCAAATACATTTGGTAGTTTCTTACAAGACAACATTCTCTCTTAGAACATGATCAAGCAGTCATGCTCCCCTGCATTCCCTCAAAGGAGATAGAATTCTTATCCATACAAAACCTTCACAGGATTATTTATATCAGTTTTCCTCACACTTGCTTAAATTTGGGGTCAAAAAATAACAAAGGTATTCTTTAGAAGGTGAATAGTAAGTAACCTGTATCGTATCTAGGCAGTGGAATATCTTTAATTGCTAAAAGAGGGTGAGCTATTAATCCAGAAAATGTATTGAGAACTTTCATGGAAATAACGTAGTGAGAGAAACCCATTTTGAAAATGTTATATAGACTTTATGATTGTAAGCATGTAGGATCTAAAAACAATGATTCCATAATGTGGCAAGAGATGGGTGAGTAGAACAAGGATTTTTAGGAAAAAGAGAAATTATTTTGTATTATAAGATTAGTTGCATATATGTGCCATTACTTATTTTTCTAAACCACTAAGAGATCCCTAATGATTTTGAGCTAATAATGCAACAGTGTAAACTTATCAGCTGTAACATATATACTACTCAAACATGGATTGGGATGCTGGGAGTTGCTTCTGTGGTGAGGGAGAGATGGGGATTCTTTCTGTACTTTCAGCTAATGTTGCTATCACTATAAAACTGCTGCCAATGATAAACTATTTTAAAGAAGAAAAGTATATTTTTGAATAATATGTATGATAAAATGTCATATTTATGAAGGCTAAATACATTTATGATATGAATATATGTCCACATATTTTGGTGGTTTGAAAGAGAGGTCACCCATAGTCTGGGCACTTAAATACTTGGTGCCCATTTGGTGGCACTCTGTGGAAGATTAGAAGGCGTGCCCTTGCTGAAAGAACTATGATTTTGTCTCTCAACTCCATTTCTTTGCCTCCTGCTTACAGTTCTAGATGTGAGCCCTCAGCATCCCATTTGCTGCAGCTTGTTGCTTGCTGCCGTGCTCCCCCACCATGACAGTCTCTGTCCTTTTGAAATCATAAACCCAAATAAACTATTCTATAAGTTGCCTTCATTGTGATGTTTTATCACAAAAGAAAAGGAACTAATATGCACGCACAGAAATTAAATTATATGTACAAAACTACAATTAGGAATCAGAATTATAGAATTGTAGAGGGTTTTTTTAACCTCTGCTTTTGACTATTTATATAATGTAATTTTACATAGATGATACAGTGCTGCTCTAAGAAAATAATTTTATGAGTTAGACAAATAACATATCACTTGGTTATGTATATTTTTGAGATCTGGATCACATTTCTTAGCCAACTTCTTTGTATTTTGAGAATTACTGAGAAAGTTCATGGAAAAACATGGACACTGGCAGACCACATAAATACTTGATGAGTTTCACTTGAAGGAACTTCATTCCTGTGATGTCTTCACCATCAAATATGTGACTTTTAGCAAAGAATTTAATTTTCTTGGGTTTATTTAATTCCTGGTAAATACTAAGCCACTGTAGTCATCTGAATTCCTTGCTTTGATTATTATGTTTTATGTAATAGATAAAACCAGATGAAAAATATTATTTTTATATGCTGAAATCATCCATGTTTCAACTTAAAGACATGTGTATAAATTAGGAGGAGAGGACCATAAAGACAGACAGTGAGATTTTATCAAAATTGAAGTCACAAACTGACTCCAGCCTAATGTTCTGTGTATTATTATGAGTGTGAAGAATGTGAAATTGAAACAAAATACAAAGATGAAATAGAGTTAGCTCATGGTAATTCAACTAACACCAACATTAAAAGCAGGATATGTAGACCCGTTGCAATCATGTTAAAGGGAGGCATTGCAGTATTAGCATTAATAATATTCAGAAAGTAACAGTGAGTTCAAACATTTCAGAATAGCTACCTGAATCTGAGGTTCATGTGTGGGTACCCTGAGCCTGAGGGTAGCTACCACATTATTCTTTCCCAAAAGTAAGTTTCCAGCTCAGAATACCTGAGGTAAACTCACCTTCCCTTGGTCTTAAAACAGTTTTATAATGGAAGAATGGGAAATACAAGAACCACATGACATATCGACGTCTTTAGTATAAATAGATGATTGTTATTAGTGCTTATTATAAACCTATGTAAATGGAAGCAGAGATTTCATGACACACTCTCAAAGAATTACCTCTAGAAGTATCAATGAAGAGACAACTTGTGCCTAAAGGAAATTTGGAGAGAAAATAATCATAAAATATATGAAAGGTTCCCTAAAATGACAGACAAGAAACTTGGATTCTAGCCTAGTTCTCCACTATGGCACTCTTTATGTGTAAGTCAGCTTTCAATAACTATTACAAAACACCTGAGATAGTACATATTAGTTACAAGTTTATTTAAACTAGTAAGTTAGAATGTTCACTTGACCTGCTGCTTGGGGGTCTGTGGATAGGCAGAACTTCATGGTAGAGGTAGATGTTAGCATAAGCTGCTCACTTCATAGCAGATAGTACATGAAAAAGAAGGAAGGAAGGTGAAAAGAAACTACCCTTTTGGAGGAAGACCCACTTTCCCACTAGAGTCTACCACCTAATTCAGTGGTTCTCAACTTTCTTAATGCTGCAACTCCTTAAAACAGTTCCTCATGTTGTAGTGACCCCCAACCATAAAATTATTTTGTTGCTACTCATAACTGTACTTTTGGTACTGTTATGAATCATAATGTAACTATCTGATATTTAGGATATATGCTTGTGACCCACAAAGATTGAGAACCACTGTTAATTGATCATGATTAAGCTTTTTAAATATGAGTCTTCAGGGACTTTGTAGATATAAACTATAGCAGTGAGTAATGTCACCTTCATGAATTCAGTTTCATTGTCAGGTAAGTAAGGAAATGATGCCATGCATTAGTTGTATATGGCTATTCTTTTACAACTACCAAAAAATGACATTGTAAAACCACAGAAATTGATTTCCTCATAGTTCTAAAAGCCACAATTTTGAAACAAGTTTTCTTTGTCTCAGAATGAGATGTCATCAAAACTATCATCCTCCTGGAAACCTTACAAGAACACACTTTGCTCTCTTCTCTCTCTCTCTCTCTCTCCCTCCCTCTCGCTTTCTATGTATGTATGTATGTATGTATGTATGTATGTATGTATGTGTGTATGTGACATATTCTATCTTTAAGTTAATCTTTTTCTGACCACTAACAACTTGACCTCCATCCCCTTCCTATGGGGTAAAAGGTGCTCCTCTACTTTCCATTGTAAGAAGCTGTATGAAACCATATAATCTACATAGATACTTAATCTTAGATAAACTACTCATTTTAATATTCTTAATTTAATTTTATCAACAAGATACATATATTCTTTACAATGTACTATACCTTAGATGATCAACAACATCCAAGTTTATCACTTAATAGTTCTTTAATTAACCTTGTTTTGTGTTTTAAGTCTTAAGTATGTAATGAGAAGGAAAACAGTTTCCCCAGAGTGCCTTATAAACTTAACTGTAAACCTGAACTCCACTCATTTCTGACAAGAGATATAGATGTAGCTTTTTTAGTTTTAAAAAAAATGATTTTTTCCTTTATACAAAAGAAAAGTTTAAACGTTCATTTATAATCTCCATTTGCAGAGGCAGCCACATGACCCACCTCTCAAGTGTCCAAATGAGAAGCATTTAATAGGTTTTAGGATTCAAAAATGATGAAATATTTTTGCTGTCTCTGGTATAAGTTATAAAGTCATGAGAATAAAAAAATAGGAAGAGAAAACATTTTTAGCAACAGAAAACCCTTTAAAACCTGCCAAAATGATACACTATAATAAACCATGAAATACAGGCATTTGTTTCAGTTTCAAAAGCACAACCCAGGAAGATCAATACAAATATTGTCTTTAAAACATGATATATTTATAAGTTGTTTTGCTTTCATGATAACTAGAGAAAACTAAATGGAAAATTTGGTTTCATTGTACAGTTTCAAGATCAATCTCTCCCCAAGGTCAAATAGAAGAAGCTGGAAATCCTCAAAGTGATTTCTTGTGGATTTTAAAAACAAGTGTATTTGATGAGTAAATTAGGCACAAAAAAGATTGAAGAGAATGTTTAAAACTCAGGCTCTTACTAAAAATTCTATTGTTTTTCCAAGTAGTCTCCATGCCCAAGCCAACAGAAGTCTAAAGCCATTTGTAAATTTCAGACTAAAGCAGAAAATCTATTCATACATCTCAGTTACATACTTATTTCCTGGCATACATTATTTGGGGGAGGGGCACTTTTCCATGGAGTGTCATTGCTGAAAGGGCAAGCCCAAGAAGAAATAATAAGGTGTAGAAGGTGGGAGGAGGATGGGATTAGGCCATGGTATTCAGGGGAATCTTGCAGCTCAGACAGACTAGCAACCAGGTGCTGTTGGCATCTATTTTTTTAGACAACTTTATTGTTTTGATTGTTTGTTTGTTTGGTTGGTTTTGTTCTTTTTAAATCTCCACCTCCCTTCCAACCCTTATTCTATGTTAATCCATTCCAACCCCCCAACAAAAGATAGGAAAAGAGGAATGTTAGAGGAGAAAGGGGGCATAGTTCTCTTTTAGCCAGACTACTACTTCCTGCCGATTAGGGACATCCTGTTTCTTGGGCCAACCCAACCTGTGTTGTTCAGATATCTCCAACTTCTTCTGTCTAATGGCAACAACAGCAACTTGGAACAGCAGCCTCTTACCCAACTCTGGGCTCTGGTGTTTACCCCTCTCCAAAGTCTCAAGAATTCCAAAGGTAAACTATTTGCAGCTAGCAAATATCACACCCTTGCTAGTGCAGATAAATCATAATCACCTGCTGTGAAACAGCCTCTTACCCCCCACCTGGAATTATTCACATAAATGTGTTATTAAAGAAATCACAACTCTAACTATAAGGTGCTTCTTAATTATGCAGGTTTCACAGAACAAAGAGAGACTGATGATTATCCAAGAAGTACAGATTATATGTTTGATTTTTTTCATTACATGTCCAGAGTTACAAGTTCAGTCACAATTTGAAAATACAAACATAACATTTTATTTTTGTAATCAATCCAGTAACTCCAATTTTAATAATTTAAAGAATGTCTCCTCCAAAGCAACCACATTTAGTATATGACACCCTGCTTTCAGGCTGACAGTATTTGCAGTTTGAAAGCACTCTAGACAAACAAAATGTCTGAGCCAATCTTTTTATGAATAGCAAATATTAATGTCCAATTAGTTTTACTATATATCTCATCATCCATGCTATAAAGTAGGAAAAGTTTATTTTAGTCAATCTATCTTATTTCTTGAGTTTTATTCCACCAGGGTTGTACTCTGTACAACCTCCTACTTTTAAACTATATTTCCAGAGAGTTCTAATTATATAATAAAAAGAGGCCTTGAATCTCTAACCCTCTCTTCTGGCCAGTCGGAGTTTGTCAGTTGTCTCTGCAGTTTATCCTGCAAACTCTGAGTTAGCTGGCAGATGCTCCAAGAAGATTCCTGGAGTAATGGCCTCATCTAGCTATGTGCTTATCTGACCTTAATGATCTCCAGGACTTAAGAAAGACTTCCAAATAGTGGCCAGATAAAGTTAATTTTAGGATTTTCCTAAAAAGATTCAGACATAATTTTCTCAGGAAAATACATAAAACAAATCATAATGCAGAAAATTCCTAAGAATGCAACACTCAGAGGCTAAAACCCAAAAGTTAGGACAACAATCGGCTTGGCTTTGCTGGAGCTGTGCTGGCTTCATGAGTCTCAACATTTCCAGTGAATATGGCTGTTCCACATTATATTGTAAATATGCATATTGTTCTCATAGAGTAAGTATTCTCATTGAAAAGAATTGGAAAGGTTGGAATGTGTCAGGTGACAGAGAGGATTATAAAATCTAAAGTTTGTTCTGTTGAGCTATCAAATAAACTTAGAGGAAGACTTAACCAGAAGATAAAATTTTGTATCACAATCAAGTTTTGATATTGCTGCACTCATGAACTCACAGATGTTTTGTTTGCTTTCACAAGACCTACAAAAGATCAAGACATCGTAGCATAGAGGTAGAAGGATTCGTGAGCATATACACCTTATGTGTATGTGGCTACTTATTCACATGTGTGCACATACATGTTGTGGCCAGAGATTCATGTTATCTGTCACTCACCACTCTCCATCATATCTTTTGAGACTGGGTCTCTCTGTGTACCCAATTCTCACCAATTATGAAGACTAGCTAGCTGGATAGCCAGCCAGGTTTTTCATGGAGCTTTGGGGATGCACCTGTTTTTGCATCTGTGCCTCAGCCCTCATATCCCCCAAGTTATGGTTATAGATGCAGAAGATAACAATGAGCTCTTTTGAGATGATCAATAGTGGAGAACTAACTTGAGTTCCAAAGGATTCAGAGCAGGCATTTTACCAAATGAACCATCTATATAGTTTGTGGGTAGTTTGAAAGTGAAAAAAATCAATAACTAATTTTTAAGGTCTTGTCAATTTAGAGATGTGACCAAGATACTCATATTTTTCTCATCATTATTGAATTTTAGAGAAATTTCTTCCAGACATTAGGCCCCTAAGACCAAATTTAAGAGAATATTTGTAAAATAAATATTTATCCATTAAGGCATAAAACTTCTACAATTCCCACAAGGCCTTCTTTGAACATCTTGGAGTAATCTCTTTGAAATGTGTTAATGAAGAAATGAATTTTTATTTTTGAGAAAAGCTCTCAGGTACTCCAAGCTGGCTTAGAACTTATTATGTATTAGAGAGGAATTTTGAACTTTGAATCCTCTTGCCTCTATTTCCATAGTGCTGAGATTACAAAAAATGTACCACCGTGCCTGTTTTACACAGTGCTGAACACTGAATAAGGCAGAAGGCTTCCTGCTTGTTAGGAAAGCACTCTACCAACTGAGATACTTCCTCAGCCCTAAAAAGGGTGTTTCAAATGTAGCACTTTAAAGAAATGACAAAAAGCTTAATAAGATGAATATTCAAGTTACCTAGATTTCATCATTATACAATGTATATATGAATGAGACATCATATACAATAAATATTTGCATTACTTCATATCAGCAAAGACCTTAAAATCACTATTGAAATGTAAATAAACAAATCTAAAGTAATATTAGTGCTCCAATCTCTTGCTCTCTATGGAAGAATGGAAGTTTAACTATCAGCATCAATCATCAAACCAATGATCTAATCACACTGACTACTTCTCCTTCCAGTGTTAGTCCTCCTATTAGTTCTTCAATGAACTCTTCTTAAATAGTCGATATTCCTACCTTTTGTTTCAACAGAGTTAAATACAGTTTTTTTCTGGCAGTAGTCTATCTCTGGATTTCAGGGGTTTTGAACGTATTCTTCCTTACTGTCTAGATCACCTACTGTAAGTTTCCTTTTACAGATGTCTCTTAGACATCTAAATCCAGATGTTAAAAAAGTGAAGATATGTTTTTACTGTTTTTCTAGAGAATTTTAAATCAGACATACATATTTGAGGAATGTCAATGTAACAACCATATGTAATTTTACAAGATATAAGGAAAGCACATGAAGGAAATATACCTTGTAATGTTTTCAATGTTCAGAGCTAATGCAATTTAGGAAAATTATCCATGGAGACTAATATTATCTATTGAGATCTGAAAACATACAGGTGATTATATAAAGTCAAGTGAAGGGAGTTTTCCAAACATTGATCATATAAAATTGCCTTACATGAACTCAAGTTCAATATTTACAACAACAGTGGGTTGCTTTCAGAGAGCAGGGAAAAAGTATAGTAGTGTCTTGTTACTTAGTTGAGTTTATGAGTGTTGATGTTGGTATATGTGATGGTACAAGAATGTGAGAACCCTCTTCTAGCTTATATTACCTCAGTGAAGCAAGAGGATGCTTGCTAGTTGAAATAGAAGTGACATGGAGAAGCAAGGTAGAAGTTTGATGATAGAAATGATGGAGTAGGGCTGGTGAGATAGATGATGGCTCAGTGGTTAAGAACACTGACTGCTCCTCTGGAGGTCATGAGTTCAAATCCCAGCAACCACATGGTGGCTCACAACCATCCATAATGAGATCTGATACCCTCATATGGGTGTCTGAAGACAGCTACACTGTACTGACATACAATAAATAAATAAATAACCTTTGGGTCAGAGTGAGCAGGGCCCAAAGCAAGTAGGCCAGAGCAAGAGGGTGAAGGGAAGGGGGAAAAAAGAATTAAAAAAAATGATGGATTAAAATAATTCCCGAGGTGAACATGAAGAGATGACCAAAGGGCAATAGAATGTCAATTTCTATTAATTAGTCGAGTGAGGCTGCGAAATTAGTGTAAGGATTTATGACATGTCTACATTTTGCTATCATGTGGTCAGCTGTGATATTTCAATAGTAAGATGGGAAAACAATTGGTTCTAAATAGGGTTTTGGGCATGATAAATTTAAATGGCCATTATGTTATGGACATCGTAAACTTAAATCAGATTATAGAATTTAAGGAAAGCTAAGTAGAAAGGTGAAGGCTTGAAGAACTAAGGCCCTCCCAAAGACAAATGTTAGAAGTGTAATGAAGTTTTTGTTTATTTTTGTTTGTTGAGTTTAATACTTATTTTATTTCTATTGTCATGTCTATGAGTTTTCCTACATGCATGTATGTATACCATGTATGTGATTGATGTGCTCAGAAGCTAGAAGAGGGTAACAGATCCCCTTAAATTGCAGTTTCAGACTGTATTGAACCACCATGAGGGGCCTAGAAACTGAGCCTGCATTCTCTGCAATAAGTGCTCTTAACAGCTGAGCCATCTCTCCAGCCTTTGGTTGATTTCTTTAAATAGAAATTCCAAGCATAGAGAGGAAAACACTTATTAGACATTAAAGTCATTGAAAATGATTAGACAAGAAGTTATGAAGAGGAGCTAGCTGAAGAATAAAATCTCCATAGAATCCTCAGGAGTGATCCAGAGGCTTGTAGATGGTTAAGAGAAGAAGAATACTAGATGATAAACACGCTAACAGGTGACATTTAGAAGATCTAGCGGCCTAGGAACAGAAAGATTGATAGTTCTATGGGGAAAAAAATAGCAAGAGATAAGGAATATGCCTATCCCTGTGAAGACACAGGACAGACACTTCTTTGGAGAGTAGTAATTGTAGGCTTCAAACTGTTATTAATCTCTTTATGAACCTATTTAATATTCTATAAAATGTTACAATTTAATTTGACTTATTGAAATTTAATGGTCTAGATATTACTTCAAGTACTATATTGAGTAGTAAGGAAAGAGAAGACAACCTTGTTTTGTTCCTGATCTTAGTGGAATTGCTTTGAGTTTATCTCCATTATTTGATATTGGCTCTTGGCTTGCTGTATATTGCCTTTATTATGTTTAGGTACATGCCTTGTATCACTGATCTGTCCAAAATTTATCATGAAATAGTCTTAGATTTTTGCAAAAGAGTTTTTCAGCATCCAATAAGATGATCATATTTTTTCTTTCAATTTCTTTATATACTGGATTACATTGACAGATTTTTGTATGTTGAATCATCCTTACGACTCTGGGAAGAAGCCTACTTGATCATTGTGGGTGATGTTTTTGATGTGCTCTTGAATTTGGCTTGTGAGTATTTTATTGAGTGTTTATGCATCATTCTTCATGAGGGAATTTGGTCTGTAATTTTCTTTGTTGACTGTGTGGTTTGGGATCAGGGTGACTGTGGACTAATAAAACAAATTTGGCAATGTTCCTTCTGTTTCTATTTCGTGGACTAGTTTCAGGACTACTGGTAGTAGATCTTCTTTGAAAGCCAGGCAGAATTCTGAGGGGAAAACTCTCTAGCACTGGGCTTAATCTTTTTGATATTAAGGATGATAATTTTATTCTATTTTAAATAATTTCAGTGTTTTTTCTCATTGATATGCCTTCTTTAACTGATTAGAGACTCTCTTCCTAAATATTTTTTAATTATTATGATTTTATCATCATTAATCTTTTTTTACAGTCCAGTCATTATCCCCCTCTTGATCTGCCCTTTTTGCAGTTCCTCATACCTACCATTCCTCCTTCCCCATTTCCAAGAGGATATCACTATCCCCCATCCCACTTTACACCATCCAACTAGGCCTCCCTACTCCCTAGGGCCTCAAGTCTCTCTAGAGTTAGGTGCATCTTATCTCTCTGAGGCCAGACAAGGTAATCCTCTGCTATATATGTGGGGGGGGGCCTGCATCAGCTAGTGTATGCTGACTGGTTGGTGGCCTAGTTTCTGAGAGATCTCAAGGGTCTAGGTTAGTTAAGCCTGCTGGTCTTCCTATGGGATTACCATCCTCCACAACTTCTTCCATCCTTTCCTTAATTCAACCACAGGGGACCCCCAAACCCAAGTCCATTGGTTAGGTATAAGTATTTGCCTCTGTCTTATTCGGCTGCTTGTTATGCCTCTTGAAAGACAGCCATGCTAGGCTCCTGTCTGTAAGCACACCATAGCCTCAGTAATAATGTCAGGTCTTGGAGCCTCTCCTTAATCTCGATCCCAATTTGGGTCTATCACTGGACCTCCTTTCCTTCAGGCTCATCTCCATTTTTGTCCTTGTAGTTCTTTTAGACAGGAACAATTCTGGGACAGAGTTTTTGACTGTGGGATGGCAACCTCATCCCTCCACTTGATGCCCTGTCTTTCTAACAGGACTCTACAACTACCCTCTCCCCACTGTTGGGCATTTCATCTAATGTCCCTCCCCCTTGGATTCCTGAGAGTCTCTTACTTCCCAGGTCTCTGGTACATTCTAAAAGGTCCCTCTACCTTCTACTTCCCTGAGGTTTCCTGTTTCTATTCATTCTGCTGGCCCTCAGGGCTTTACTCCTGTTGTTCTCCCCAATACCTACTCATGTTCCCATTCCCCTTCCCTGTCCCCTCTCCCACCCATGTTGATCCCTCCCTCTGCACTCCCCCCAACCCTGAATGCTTTCTTCTCCCTCCCAAGTGAGACTGAAGTATCTTCACATTTTGAAGGGTGGGGGAATGGGAGATTTTAATGAATGTTTCTTTGTTTTGTTTTTGGTTATAAGTTATAGATCCATTTGAAATGTTTATCTGATCTTGATTTAACTTTGGTAAGTGGTGTTATTGAGAAAAGTATCGGGGAAAGAGAACCTGTAGAGACCATACCCAAAGGTTAGGCACAGCCCCTGGTTGACTGGTGGAACCACCCACCCATCTCAAAAAATATTAACCCAGATTTGTTCCTGTCTAAAGGAAATGCAGGGACAAAGAGTGTAGAAAAAACTGAAGGAAAGGACATCCAGAGACTGCTCAACCTAGGGATCCATTCCATATGCAGACACCAAACCCAGACACTGTTGCTGATGCCAAGAAATGATTGCTGACAAGAGCCTGGTATGGCTGTCCCGATAGAGGCTCTGATGGAGCCTGACCAATACAGAAGTAGATGCTTGCAACCAACCATTGGACTGAGCAGAGGACCCCAATGGAGGAGTTAGGGAAAGAACTGAAGAAGTTGAAGGGGTTTGCAATCCCATAGGAAAAAAAAACCAATATTAAACAACCAGACTCCCCAGAGCTCCCAGGGACTAAACCACGAACCAAAGAGTACACAGGGAGGGACACGCAGCTCCAGCTGCATATGTAGCAGAGAATTGCCTTATCTGGCATAAATGATAGGGGAGGCCCTTGGTTCTGTGAAGGCTTGATGCCCCAGTAGAGGGAAATGCTAGGGCAGAGAGGAGGAAGTGGGTGGGTGGGTGGGTGGGTGGGAGGAGTTCCCTCATAGAAGCAGGAGGGATGGGATATAGGATAGGGGGTTTGTGGAGGGGAAACCAGGAAGGTGGATAACATTTTAAATGTAAATAAATAAAATAAACAATAAAAAAAGAAAATTGTCCATTTCTTTTAGTTTACAATTTTGTGAAGTATAGGTTTTTGAAGCATGACTTAATTGTTCTTTGAATTTCCTCAGTGTTGTTATGTCCCCTTTTTGTTTCGTATTTTGTTAAATTGTATGTTCTCTCTCTCTCTGCCTTTTAGTTAGTTTGTATAACAATTTGTCTATCTTGCTCATTTTCTCAAAAGCCAACTCATTATTTCATTGATTCTTTGTATTGTTCCCTTTGCTTCTACTTTATTGATTTCAGCCTTGATCGGCTCCTGTTTGCTACTTCTCTTGAGTGTATTTGCATCTTCCCCCTCCCTTCCCGATTGTTCAGCTGTGTTAACTTGCTAGTATGAGATCTCTAATTTTTAACTCAAATGAAAGTGAATGTTAGCTGTAAAGTAAAGGAAATGGACATTGAAATTAGACTAGGATTAGGTGGGTGGTTAGGAGGGATGAGGTTGGGGAGAATGAAGGGAGAGAATACTGGGAAAGATGACTGGAATAACAGGGCATTTTCCAGGCAAGGCTGAAACCCAATGCAGTGGAAACTTACAAGAATCTTCAAGGGTGGCCCTAAACAAGTAAGACTCCTTGTAATGGTGGATATAGACCCCCAAACCATTCATCTTCTGTGACCTGGCAAGGATTCCAGTGGAGGAATTGGGACACCAACACAGCCATGAAATCTTCCTGCTTAGAAGATATGCACAGAACGTATGGGAGTGGCCAACCACTCACTGGCTAGTCCATCTTGAGACCCATGCCACTAGAGGAACCGTGCCCCTGACACTCCCTGGGGGGCCAGGAACCAGGGACTGAATAGCCCAGAGATGTAGGATAGAACCAGACATGACCGGCAAAAAAAAAAAAAAAAAAAAAAAGTCAATGAAATGATGAAATTATTCTTCATGATACTCTGCTATATTCATACTCGGGGGCTATATTCATAATCATCTTCAGGGATGATTCACCCAGCAACTGATGAAAGCAGATGCAGAGACTCACAGACAAACATTAGTCAGAGCCTGGTGAATCCTGTGGCAGAGGGTTGGAGAAAGGATTATAAGAGTCAAGAGCACCACAGGAAAACTCACAGAATAATCTCAGCTGGGCTCATAAGACCTTTCAGAGACTAAACTAACAATCAGGGAGCCCACAAGGTTCTGATCTAGGCCCTCTGTGTGTATGTAATGGTTGTATAGCTTAGTCTTCTTGTGGGACTCCTAACAGTGGGAGCAGGGTCTGTCTCCAACGCTTTGCCTGTATTTCAGACCCTTTTTCTCATACTGGGTTGCCTTATCCAGCCTTAATATAAGGGAATTATACTTGATTTGCCATTTTTTGGTTGATATCACTAGGAGGCCTGCTGTTTTCTGACAGAAAAGGGGAAGGAGTGGATCTGGGGGAGAGGGAAAGTGTGTAGAGGAAAGGAATTGGGAGGAGAGGAAGGAGGGAAAACTGAGAGAAGAATAAAAAGAAAAGGGAGAGAAAATTAATGGTATAATAAACACATAATATCCTGTTTAGAATGCAGAAGTTCTTCATACTGGTGGGTGGGATGAGCACCATAATTTTGCTGCTCATGACATTGCTGTAGAAATAACAAAGGCAGTCTCTCACAGTGGTCTTACTCCCCAGATGTATGAACCTCATTCCGATCATAAGCAAAATATCAAGAAAATCTCAAAGAAACAATATTTTACAAATACCTTCAAAACTATGAAGTTTAAAAACAAGGAAATTCTGAGACATCATCACAGCTAAGAGACTTTAGAAGAGACAAATGACTAAAGGTAATATAGAATTCAGGATGTGATCCTGAGTCAGAAAGGAAAAAAACAGAAAGAAAGCACATAATTCCAAATCAGGTATCAGGCTTAATTAATCATAAAGTGCCAATACTGTTTATTTAGCTGTTATGAAAGTGCTATGAGAATATAAGATGCTGACAAAAAAATAGATATTCTATGTTATGTCTCTCGAACTTTTCCTGTATATCTAAAATTATTCTATAATACACATGTTTTGATAAATAATAATGCTTGAATGTTAGTGAATGAGAATCATCTTTTTACACAGTTAGATAAACTGTATGTGTACATATAGTGAAATGTTAAGGGTTTGCATATTTCATTTAATTAGTCTTGTTCCTATGTATGAAAATATCAAACATATTCAAGAAAACTGCACACCTCACTACCCAGCACCCAACTCAATGATTGTTTTTGCCTACACAAGGAATTTACATAAGTGTATCCCAGAATATGAGCATAACTTTCCATAAAATTTCACTTAGCAAGTATTTATGAATTAACTTTATTACACCTGTCAGTTGCTTAATTTTAATGTTGAATATATCTCTGTTTTATGAATGTACTAATCTTTATTTCTTCTTTCAATGAGTAATTATCACTTTTAATAACTACATGAATGATTCTGATATACATCATATACAAATATCATCTTGAGAAACATTATTGCACACAGTATATACTTATTCCTTCATCTCTTAGTCAATGAACCATTCCAAGCATAAAGCAATAGATGAATATTTAGTGACTTTACAAAACCTATAAAATAATGTAGTGAGATTGTAGTGTTAATAACTAGATAAGATAAGGAATCAACAACAGCTTTACAATGGAAAGGCATGTTATCTGAGAATCCCTACAAAAACAACTGAAAGAATTTGCATTTTAAGAAAGTTCATTTGTCTTCAGTTACTGGACTGTGATGACTTGTTTATTGTTCTTTAGGGAGTAAGAACAAGGGGTGAATGCAGCAGAGACTTTATGATAAGGCAATAAAACATCTTACTAACACCAGTGACAAAGTAATCCATGGAATTCTTGCAATTTTTGCATTAGACATATGTCCACAACACTGGGTATCTGAAGGAATGTGGTGGGAAAGGAAACAGCGTCATACACTGTAAGAAAGAAAAAATGACTAAGAGAACAAATACACATCTGAATTGAGAAGACAGGAAGAAATAGGAACTATGGAGGCAGGCTTGATGTTCATAGCTCTCTGGGGTGCAATAATTAAGAGTAAGAGCACAGATAATATTCTGAATAGGAAGAGAAAAGCTGATGCTGAAACCATGCCTAGAATGTGTGCTTTTATGGCAGTGAGCTTCTGTTCCCATAGGAACTCAGATCTTCCAATTCTGGCCTGACTAAGCATTTAGAACTATCTTCCACAGCTTCATGAGAATGCATGAGTGAGCTGCAATCTGTTACTACTCTTTTCACAATTGGGGGCTCAAATTCCTCCCCGATGTGTGCTTCCTCTTTTGCTCATTATCATTATTTCTCTGTTCTTTAGTTTGGATTATGCATCTTGTATTCATCTTTTTAATTTTGTATTTTTAACTTTCTCAGTAATATGTCTAATGCCTGGGCTGATATTCAAATAACAATTACATTTGATATTTTATAGTACAGAGTTTAATGACTAGAAAGGCCCAAAGCTAAGATATTAAAAGATATCTGGGTAGCTTTAAGAGCATCAGCCTTGTCTTACAAAGTCATCTAGCGAGTCTAAATTGAAATAACTGGAGACTGAACCCAATCCCTGGGGGAAAATCAAAGTGCTTTCCTACAATTTTCACATGGAAACTTGTTGGGAATCAGCCTAGAATGGCCAGCCTTGCTTTCCGGGGAATCTATGATCTCATCTGATTAGCTGTTTAGATTGGCTGCAAATGTTCCCAACATCACTCTATGGTTTAGTGGTTGGCATTGTACCACAGTAATTTGGTTGCCTAATTACTTGTGGTTATTGCATTTACAGCTTGAATTTGTCCTCTTAATATTATTTTTACACAGTGAGAAACAAAATATCTTCAAAATATTTGGGCTTTTGTACACAACCGACGTAATCTTAATTGCTGGAGGAATTAAGAATACTGTGTGACCAAAGAATATTAACCAGCTATCCATTTAATGTCTTATTCAGTTAAAAAAATTATTCTCACTTCTTGGTGTAAAGGCTATATCTGTGTGCATTTGTTACTCTGGTAATGATTGCAAGAGGCTTAGAATTCATTCTATAGTGTTAGGAAGGTAGGCAACAAGAATGTACCTTAGCTTGGGAACTGGTTGTTCTCTTCAACTTCTATGCTCCAATTAGGGAATAAAAGAAGTTTCTTTTTGTTTCTACTTCACTTACTTAAGTGGCCACACTAAGTTTGGTTTGAGTTCAAATCTTGTCAGTCTATGTGTCTGAAGAAGTTATTTAAGCTCTAATATTACTTTCTTCATATTTAAGGTAGAGGCTTCAAATAATATGTGCAAAGATGCTATGGCATTTCATTGTGTTGATCTGATGGATTATTATACACCATTCATCTAGAACATTCATCAACAACAAGTGCCTAACATTAGCAATTTGTGTTTTTACTTTTTTATTCTTACTTTTTTCTCAACACCTGTTGTTCCTAATCAGACATGATTGCAATTTTTGATTATTCATTTGTTGTTTTGTTTGTTTGTTTGTTTGTTTTGGAAACAGGCATGTATGGAGGTTTTGTGTGGCTAGGGAAGCAAACTTAGGACTTTGAGAATGTTTTGCAATAACTCTTCCAATGGAAATACATCTCCATAACTTTAGGCAAGATTTCTTTGGAAATTTTTGCCTTACTCAGAGTATAGCTTATTAAAATAAGTAAACATTTGCATTAAAACTCTTCTGCACATGTACACAAAGATTATAGAAGCAGCCACCTGTCACTTGTGGACAGGGTGATGCTAACAAATTTCTCACTACAGTTATCTGAGATTTAACTGGAGAAATAACATGAGAATCAAGGTTGCCTAGTGAGTCATGAGAGTAACTGTCAGAGCTATCATTTTTCAGTACCTTGGGGAAAAACTTTAGACTGATTCATCAAGAACCTATTTGTGTAAAAGGGTGATTCAAAATAAGTAAGAGTTCATTTCTCCCCTCACTCCTGGAAACAAAAGACTTTATTGCTGACAGTTGAAACAAAAGCTTCATAGTTAGAGGCACTGCTTCTCTATGTTACTCAAAGTATTATGGAGCAACAGAAGGCCCATGAAAGATACTTGGTCACATAGTGAACTAGTTGCAGGAAGAAGACACTAAGCTTACAGAATGACAAGTTGATTGTAAGTGTAGTAAGGACAAACACTTGGTTTTTATCCAAGGATGTTATCTTACCCTTCAAAGTTACTCTAAGAAGTGATCTGGATAAAAGGGAGTCGGAACTTTGCATTCTTGGCAGACAAAACAAGAACAAACAATGATGCTCAGAGGTCATGACATGCCTCAGTCAGTAAGCATTTTCAACAAATATGAGTCATAGCTGATGTTCTTGCTAATATTCATGACTAAGTAGCATCCTAGTTAGAATTC
Source organism: Rhabdomys pumilio (assembly GCA_030674055.1). NCBI lineage: Eukaryota > Metazoa > Chordata > Mammalia > Rodentia > Muridae > Rhabdomys > Rhabdomys pumilio. The sequence goes on from JANHMN010000022.1 coordinate 41,049,401, forward strand.
AAGGGAGATAAATGGAATACTCAAAGAATCACAGTCAAGTGTATACATAGACCTCTTATAATAAGAGTTTTCTATTAATCTTCAACACAACAAAACATTTGGAGTAGTTGAATCATTGAAGATTAAAAACAAAGAAAATAAGTACTGTATGTATGAATACATTCTTTATAGAAAATCACTGTAAGAGTTCTTTTTGTGCCAATTATTTTTTTCATTTTCTCATTTTTTTTCTTTTATTGGATATTTTCTTTATTTACATTTCAAATGTTATCCCTTTCCAGGTCTCCCTTCGAGAAACCCCCTATCCTATCCCCCCTCCCTGCCTCTATGAGGGTGCTCCCCCACCCACCCACCCACTCCTGCCTACTTGCACTGGTATTCCGCTACACTGGGGCATCAAATCCCATAGAACCAAGGGCCACTCCTCCCACTGATGTCCTAAGACCATCACTGTGGTGACCTTTTTCAGTAAGAGCTTTCAAGACAATGACATATTGTTTCCTAACATCTACAACATTAATTAAGAAGAACAGTTCTTTTTTCTTATTCATTTGTCTTTATGTATATTTGGTAACTGCCATAAACTAGATAATTTAAAAAAAAATAAGACTTTATTTCCCAGCTCCTGATGCTCAAAAATGTTAACTGACATAGTTCCACATTAGAGGAAAAGAGAAAGATAGCTGAGTTTCACTCATCTCTTCTTAGGATATGAATTCTATCATGAAGAGCCCCAAGCCCCAGACTTTATCTATAGTATGTACGTTCCATGGGCCAACATATCTATAAAATATCTCAAAAGGATCTACAAAAGGATCGGAAGCTCAGTCAAAAGCAATTTGTTAATTTGGTTGTTGTTTGGTTGGTTGGTTTTGGTTTTTATAAAGAACGTTAATAATTTATGAAAGCTTTTTACAAAACATTTTCTGGAACTTAGGATTTAACAATGTCTTATATTTTTAAACTTCAAAATGTAGCTTACATGTGAGCCTCAATGTTACTGAGAGAAGTTTAGTTAAAAACTGAGCATGAAATGCATGTCAGAATTCTACATTCATTCTTAGTAAAGAGCATACTCTCATCAGGTACATTCATAGCAAAAATTTACAGGTATTTGTCTAGTGCTATAAATCAGTTTGAAATAACCAAGATGTAATCACAATTTATTTGAGTTCATGAGTGCTTAGAAATTCTACTATGTGAAAATATCCACCTAGAGGCAGGGCATAGTTACTTCTAAGCATGGGAAATTTCTTCTACTCAAGAGAATTGGAAATAATGGAATCTAAGAAAGAGAACTGCACATCTCCAGTTGAGAGGGAGACAAAGAACCCATGAGAATCTTGTACAAGACCAGAAATAGAATGAAGAGAAAACAGTCCCTCAGATCAGAGCAATGCTAAGAGACAAGACAAGACACCCTTACTGGAATGTATATTGTATTACTATTTCACCAAAACACACACACACACACACACACACACACACACACACACACACACACACAGAGAGAGAGAGAGAGAGAGAGAGAGAGAGAGAGAGAGAGAGAGAGAGAGAAATAAATGGTAGCCACCAGTTGTTTTCAAGTTTTAAGGAACCATCATGATATTCAGACTCAATGAATGTCACTGTTATTTACCTGTTTGTTGTTGCTTGGTTGTGCTGTGCTTTGTTCTATTTCAAGAAACCTAAAACGATGTAGAAATGTAAAACTAACAGAAAATTGAGGAGGTGAGAGCTATGTGAAGAGTGGCTCTGAAATGCAACAGTATTCTCTTTCTTGAAAAATGATTCTGAGCACATTACATAAAAAGTGTCCCTGAACAACTCTGCAAGTAACAACAGCATTTGGTTTCTTTTCCAGAGAAATGTTTTGTCAGGTTCTTTTTCCATTAATATGAGTTGAAGAAAATAAAATAGGAAATTCTCTTCATTTATGGAACAACTTAAGATATCTGTAAATCTTTCTTAAATATATAACATAAATATATCTAAACATATTTTAAAAAGCATTACTACCTGGAAAATGTAACAAAAAAATAAATACAGATAGTTATGACTTGAACCTGAATGTCTTTCCCCAAGACATGTCAGTGGCTTAATCCTGAAAGCAACAGTGCTCCAACTTCATCAGTGGATTAATCAAGTCATGAGTTCATGCTTACCATGTGTGTGTGTGTGTGTGTATGGGGAGGGGGTTAAAAGAGATAGTTGGCTCTCTACTTCCTAGTTGCCAGGAAGTAAGGAGTTTTGTCAAGGGTCTTAATTAAAAGAAATGATTGATTAACTTGGCCAATTAATCTGTATATAAATATAGTTATTGAATAAAAGTATATGCTTAGTTAATAATTTTTCATTAATATGTGTCAGATGGATCTGGGATTTTTAATATTTATGAAAGAAAAGACACTATGATCTAAAATTATTCTAGAATTCTAGAATGGTGAATTATTCATTAAAGCAAATGTAGAGTATACTTCCAATTTGAGTAATTTTCAAGTATAATAATAAGAATAATAAATAAGTTATATAATAACTGATTTTGTGTATTTTTATACATTTTTATTTCATAATTCCCAACCTGACTTCAATGTGTTTATATTGGACTCTGTATTTTGATAAAATATGAAACACATAAGCAGATGTACTTCCACAGAATCCTGAGTATATGGTTTGCTTTATATTCATAATTTAAAACCTAGTTCTTGGTACATTGCATTCAATCTACCTAACACTATAGCTATAATAACACTGGAATATATTCAAATGGCTTTAAAGTATCTTCAATCAATTAGAGACTATTCAAACCTTAACATACTTATAAAACATGGACTTAGTATAAAGATTAGAAATTCTATAATTTTTTTCCTTTTGTTAATTTTTTGAACAGGGTTTAACTTGGAATTAAATTCACTTTAAATTCTTAGAAGAATAAATGCTATTTGACAATAATAATTAGAATCATTTTATAAATCTCAGATAGCATCCAATAAATGCAAGAACCTAAATATTCCCAACGCAGTAAATTTATACTCAACATTTCACCTGAAACAAAACTAGAATATGAAAAAACCTGTGAACTGTTTCAAAACTAATTTCGTTGTAAGATTGTTTTATAATGAGAGTTTTACCAAAGTCTTGTTGTAGAGTTAGTAAACTGGAACAGGAAACTGCTCAGCTGCAGGGGTGTGGCCACTTTCCAAACACTTTGTACTTAATAGCTCATAAAATTATTCATAGTATAATTTTATTACATCATCATAAATAGTATTTAAGCATATTAATAACATGAATAAAAGTGAAATTTATGCAGTCACTGGACCTCCTTTCCCTCAGTCTCTTCTCCATTTTTTCCCTGCACTTCTTTTAGATAAGAACAATTCTGGGTCAGAGTTTTTGACTGTCAGATGGCAACCCTTTCTTTCCATTTGATGTCCTTTTACTGGAGGTAAAAAGGATTCTGTAAGTTCCTTCTCCCCATTGTTGGACATACCATATAAGGTCCCTCCCTTTAAGTCCTGAGAGTTTCTCACCTTCCAGGTCTCTGGCACATTCTAGAGGCTCTTCCCCTCTCCAGCCCCCATGTTGCCTGTTTTCATTCTTTCTGCTAGCCCTCAGGGCTTCAGTCCTGCCCCTTCCCCAACCCTGGTAGTATCTGATCATGTTCTGTGGGGATGATTAGCTTGGCATGGTCATCAACGTGGGTTCCTGAATTTTGCTGGGCAGTTGTGATTCCCACAGATTGGAAAAGACTGGAGTGTGGAATTTTGACTGAGTTCACTCCTCTCGCACCAGGTGATCACTGCAGGGACTCGCCGGGGGAGGGGGGGAGTTTTCACTCAGTCTGAAGTTCTGCGGGGACTCAGGGCTTTTTAAGTGGACCCAGAGACTGGTGTCCTCCATTCTGAGGCTCCAGTTGCTGCTGGGATGCCACAGCAGGATGGAGACACGATGAGGGGGGCAAGAGAAGAAAGAGGCCCCAGCAGCGCCTCATGGGAGAGACTCTGGCAGGGTCAGCTAGCTTGTTTGAAGATGCAGTTCCCATGGCTAGAATGCAGAGAAGTCCTTCATGGGAGATTAGACACCTGCTCGATAGTTGAGACCTCCTCCATGGTTCCCCATGGCAGGCCCCAAAAGACACAAGGAAGTCCATGGTTCCAAAAGGGTTTATTTTTATAGCAGAAGGTAGTTGAATCTGGATGTACTCCCATTTAGATCAGGGCAGAACTGACTTAAATAGGGAAGGAGGGGGGAAGAGAGTCTGGGAAAGGAATACAATTGGCTACCCTCTCTGGCCTTTAGGTATTTTATTAATATGGAAATCTCTTGAGGGCCATAGTCACACCCTCTACCTGTGGAGGGGCTGGTAGGGGCATTGCCCTACATGACTGAACTGCTCAGATCAAATAGAGGTCTTAGACTGCTTATCAGGACCCTGGGTTCTGGGGACATGGCTGAACACCTGCTGTTGTCCCATCAGAGTCTGGGGTTCAAGACCTGTGCCCAATCAAGAACCAAGCTATTCTTTCGCATCCCCACAATGTTCTCCTTTTCCCTTCTCTCTTCCCTCTCCCATCCAGTTCCTCCCTCCCTCGGCCTCCTGTGATTGCTTTCTTCTCCCTTGGAAGTGGGATTGAAGCATTCTCATCTGAGTCCTTTGGCTTCTTAACCTTCTTGAGTTCTATGGATTTTATCCTGGGTATTTTGTATTTTTTTTTTTTTTTTTTTGCTAATATCCACTTATTTGTGAGTACATACTATGCATGTACTTTCGGGTCTGAGTTACTTCACTCAGGATGATATTTTCTAGTTCCATCTATTTGCCTGCAAAACTCATGATGCCCTTGTTCTTAATAGCTGGAATAGTAGTATTCCACTGTGTAAATGAACCACATTTTCTGTTATCTGTTCTTCCATTGTAGAATATCTGTGTTGGTTCCAGTTTCTGGCTATCACAGATAAGGCCACTATGAACATAGTGGAATACATGCCCCTGTGGTATGGTGGGGCATCTTTTGGGTATATGCCCAAGAGTAGTATTGCTAAGTCTTTAGGTAGATCTATTTCCAAATTTCTGAGGAACCTCCAGATTGATTTCCAGAGTGGTTGTATCAGTTTGCAATCCCTCCAGCAATGGAAGAGTGTCCTTCTTTCTCCACATCCTTGCCAACATGTGATATCTCCTGAGTTTTTGACCTTAGCCATTCTGATTAGTATAAGGTGGATTCTTAAGGTCATTTTGATGTGCCAAAAGCAGCCTAGAATAACTTATTTTTATATATAGAATTCTGTTTTTCTCATTCCCTGGCAGGTCTCTTTGTTAAACTCTGTTATTTTCTAGAATATTATAATGTTTCTCACAATGCCCTGGGACACAAATTTCCTAACAAAATAATTATGTCAAATTTTGTCTGCTTGAAAAAAAAATGACTCTTTGTTGTTGTTTGACCCAAAATTATGGCTATTAGCTATCTCATTCCATGGTGATTTCCTGCAAACTCAATAGCTTACAAAGTTAACTATGACTTCAATTTCTTTCCAATTACTTTTCATCATATTCTCCATGGTTCTTAAGAGTACTCCCAAGTTTGCCTTCCTCTAAACTATGTTAAAAATGAATTCAGTTTTTTCCTTCTAAGATTAGATTCTACTTTTAACTTGCCTCTCCCCTATCCCCACTTCTATCAAAATCTCAGGGCTGAAATTTCTAGCAAAAAGTCAGGGCTGTGTATCTGTGAGCATCAACAATAACCAACATCTCAAGTGAATCTTGGTAGAGAAAGGGTAAGCATTCTATAACTTTCCTGTCTGGCCTTTGAGCATTGAACCATGAGGTTTAATAGAAGGTGATCAGGCCTCTATTGTCTAGACAACCAACATTCTAGTACTTTCTACTTCCTGAATGGGAACTGGGCAAGTGGGCAAATGATCCACCACTTCTTGTATGCATTTACCAGACCTTCATCCAGAATAGGAAGCTGAGTAAGACGAGAAATGCTTACAACTTAATCCTTTCAGGAAGAGTTATCTCTGACCTAGAGTAGAGGAAACGATAGTCTTTTACAGAAACGGACTTTGCTGATTTCAGGGTGAAGAATGGTTTTGTTTAAAATATTACAAATATTTGCCTTCCTTTCATTTGCTTTATTTCATTTCTGTGAATTTTCTTAGCAATTCTCCATTTGTTGTTGCTCTTTAGAACAATTTTCTGAGGTTTTAAATGGAGGGTTTTGTTATTTTGTTTTTGAATTTGGATCCCCAGAGTGTTATACCAGAAGTCAGTTTCTAACACTAAAAAGATGACACCATTGATTTGCTAAGTGCTGTTCCAAAACTATTTGTAGGCATATATTTTTAACATATTTACATGTTGCAATCAACTTTGTATGTGTAATTTATATACAAATCTCAACAACGTGTATAATGTTCATTATTTTTTTATTTATACACCAATCTAACTATAGACCTAATCTAAATATAGATTACATCCAAAAAGATATTTTTGCCTTTGGCAAGCACATATAATCAAAATCCAGGCCAGCCAGTCAGTGATGTGCTTTTTTACTCTAATATATATGATTCTGGAAAAACCTCCTTTACTTTTGGCAGTAGTGGTTGACCTCTTGACCTTGCTCATGCTATGCAAGTGCTTTATATCTGGACTACAACTTCAGCCCTTCATATTTACATATACATAAATACGCACACTTATGTGTATATACACACACACATATACACACAGTGGGGAGGGATTTTCTGTGTAGTCTTAAGTTTGTTACTCTCCTTTTTCTATCTCCAGAGCATGTTGACTTGTAGGATTTTACCTTGTAGGAAGCAACTCTGCTTCCTAATCATTACTTTTTTCAGAGTAACACATAACCTGATAATATAAATTCACATTCACTGCCTACAGATTTTTTTTAAGTTAACTGTCAAACAGCCAATGTGGCTGCACCTGGATAAGGCTGTAGAGCTATTGAGGCTATCTAGAACTTTGTGAGGTTTGGTTTTTGTATTTTGTATTTTTTTGCTTTGTTTTGTTTTGCTTGCTTTCAACTTGGTTGGTCTCTATTTTCTAGCAAGTTTCCTTGTATCCTTAAACCCTTCTAATGTTTTCATTTCAATATCAGATGACTAGTCTGTGCCTATTGATCACAGTGAAAGACACCTAATTCTCATAAGCATTTAAAATGTTTTATTCAGAAAAATTTATTTACAAAGAGATTTTAATTGTTATAATGAGTTATCAGCTTTCCTTGGGTGAACTGCCATAGAAACAAGAATTAGTAAATTTGTATAATAATTGAATGCTACTATTAAGTAAAATAAAAAAAATCTTATTTAATAATATATTATGATGAAGTGTCCAGTGCTCAACTTTTATGTGTTTATTCTATGAATGAGAAAAAACTATGCCTGCTGCAGTAATCATCATAGATCAAATAACAAAGGGGCAATTTTAAATACAGATAGACAACTATCATGACTAAATTTTAAGCAGATAATTGTCCAACAATACTGTTCATTTGGATATCTTATCTTTAGCTTGTTTTCCTGCTTTACTTCTGGAGCACAATTACAGCTGAAATTTAATACTTCTCATTCTGTTTTTTTGTTTGTTTGGTTTGGTTTGGTTTTTGGTTTGGTTTGGTTTGGTTTGGTTTGGTTTGGTTTGGTTTGGTTT